>JAODUE010000024.1:3773400-3814797 GCA_027564755.1 Amblyopsis hoosieri
GCCGGGCGTCGGGTGAGGGTCTCCTTTCCCCCCGCCCACCGCACCCCCCCCCCCCCCCACCCCCCCCCCCCCCCCCCCCCCCCACCCCCCCCCCCCCCCCTCCCCACCTCACCCCTCCTCTGTTTGATTGTGGCTAGCCGCGGGAGTGGGACAGACTGCGCCTTTCAAAGGAGAGGGGTAGGGTTAAATCCCTAGTCCACTGCTCCCTGCTAATTCTCCTTGTTCCTTAGAGAAGGATTTACTTCTGCTGCCAGCTCCTCAAAGGCCTTCTCTGCCCATCCGAAAAGTCGGCGTTGCCTTCCTGTGGAGGTGTGGTTGCCATAGAAGGGGCGTCATGCATGGCTATTCCATCTGAACCCCGCAGAGAATGGGGAGCAGGGACTGAAAACAGGCAGAAAGTCCGGATTAGACCAGAGGACAAAGCAGGACAGGAAGATTCCAGAAGCGACGAATAGGAATTACAGCGGCAAAAATAATGCAACGTGACAGAGAGGGGAAATAGAAAAATAATGGCTTACAAGATTAGACTCGGTAAGGAAAGGGAAGAATGGAAAGTGGGCTGAATGAGAATGTTTTCATCTGGATGAGAAGATTTGAGAGAGCGGTCGTAGGTGAATGCAAAATCCTGGACACATCACAACCACGCTAACAAGTTATTTCCGCAGCTTTTCCGTGTCTTTCTTAGGCTGAGCCGCCAATCATTAGCTAAACATTAGCGAGAGCTGGGTCTTGACAGATTCATCACCCCTGTTTTTCCATCCCAGCATGCAAGGCGCTGTCCTTTTGAAAATTGAAAACATTGTAGTTATTAAATATTCTGTTAGATTTTGTGTAAGATGTTTACTTTAAATAATGTAGCATTCCTCTCGCATATTGATGACCAGTGTTGGCATATTGTTTTATAAGATAACTCCAGGTTGGCAGGTCAGTTAAACAAGAACTCAGCTTGTTTGAGAAACATGCCAACAACTCTTTTTCATGGGATTATCCTTGAGGTTTTTCCATCCAGTTGAATAATAAGCTTCTTAACTTATTGTAATAAATGAAAGATTAGAGGATTTCATGAACCATGCCGTCTTGATGTCTCTGTTGTTTTAATGTGTTAAGTTTGCTTCTTTACATTTATGATTAGTCATTGGATATGACTGCTATTTACTATTCAGTTAAGTTGCTGTAAATGAGTTCCATGATGTCATTTAGATATGAAAATTTTAATTGGACATGTTATCAGTGCTTTCTTTGATAATGGTCCTATTTGTAGTCAATTAGTTCGATTAGAAAGGTTGTAGCCCACAGGCAACACCAACATCCACACACCATTATGTTACCACAACGGATACAGCTGCTCTGCTGATCTATGCCTATGCGCACTTGCTCGAATGCATACACAGTCACACACACTCCCTATCAGTACTCAATCAGCACCTACGAGGATATTACCATAACAAAACCATCCTTTGGTTTGCCTCTATTCATATTTACACATTATATTCATCACTATCGCTCATCCCTGTCCTGAACCAGCAGATGATGTCAACTGCTGCTCTCTCTGCCTCCCTGCATCGCACAATGAAATAGATGTACAGCACAAATAGATAGGCGGCTGCCAGCTGTCTTCCAGGCCAGGGCAAACAAAGCAGCCGCTAATAAATCCAGCTTTACTGCTGGACAAGATCAACCACACTGCCTGCCTTCTTGCTCCATTTAATGTGGCTTCTTCTGAACAACACAGAACAAATTAAATACCTCTCAGCCACCAATAAAACAATGCAAACATCTTCCTGAAAGGATATAAAAGAAGATGGAGGTGTTGTCTGGTGAAATGGTGATGGAGGCACTGTTGTGCCATAATAGAGTAGGCTGAGGAATATTATTATACTGTAAGATGAGATATGAACAGACCACAGGCCAGCCCAGTAGTAACCCATGAATCACTGTCAGCATCCAGAGATATGATATCTGATGCATTTAGAATGGAATAATGCTGGCGTTTGGGTATAGTATTCAGAGGCACCTGATTGGGATCCTCGGGGTTAACGCGCTTATTGCTGCACACGCCCAGGTGATCTCGCCTGGATAACAGATATAGGAGAGCTTCTTTGGAATGGCCTGGAGCCAGATTCACCATGGGCACGATGTAGAACGAGAGCTAAACGCAGGTCTTCTGTGATCGTCTTGCTTCCACAGGTTGTTTGCCACCAAGTGCAGTGGCTGCCTGGAGAAGATCGCACCCACAGAGTTCGTGATGCGGGCCCTGGAGTGCGTCTACCACCTGAACTGCTTCTGCTGCTGTGTGTGCGACCGGCAGCTGAGGAAGGGGGACGAGTTCGTCCTGAAGGACCATCAGCTGCTCTGCAAGGTTGACTACGAGCGGGAGAAAGACCTGCTCAGCTCCGTCAGCCCGGATGACTCAGACTCAGGTGCATGCCCAGCCCGCCTTCGCACGTCCGTGGCAACAAACACAGCGGTGCCACGTGTGACACCACGGTGCTATGCTCTGTCGGCCGTGCCACAAATGCGCTCATTGCCACGCTACAGGAGCTAGCATGGAGCTGTCCTGAACCCAGTATCCTCTATTACCCCTGCAGCACCCACAGCACACACACACACACAGACCCAGCTTGCACGGCACTGAACTGCTTTTCCAGATCTTTTTTTGTTACTGCTGACTGCTTATAATAAAGTGAATTTTCCACAGAATTATGGCTGGATGCAACGTAACAGCAAAGGAGTTTTACGCCCTTTAAAGCAGCGCAGGCAATAAAAAGAGGGACTTCTAAGATGGCTGCATTTTGTAGTATTCTAAATAGGGCAAGGAGTGTAGGTTTATGATCTACAGTAGGAAGTGGAAACAGGATGAAGCCAAGCCACGCTGTATTAATGACTGTGTGTGTGCGTGGGCAGGGTCTGGTGCTGGAAAGAATTAAATCACTGTATCATGGTGAGTGACAGAGGGATTTAGGGCCTTTCTGCAGAAAGCCGAGCTGCGATCCCACTCTTATCAGCTATAGTGTTCCTTGCTTCGGCTCCACACACGACGAGGCTCCTCGCCAAGCCTCACTGTTCGCTGCCATCTGGCTCACATTTAAACATGCACAAACGCAGGGAATTTGTCAAATACATCTGTGCCTGTGTCAACTTTTGTCAACTTATGGGAATATTTGCTTCGCTTCCTCGTTTGGTTGTGTCCCAGTGTAGCACGGAGGCATGTCTTTGTGCTGAGCCCCAGCAGTCGAGATGGGGAAAATGTTGACATGAACAGAGGTTAACCTCGGCATGTGGCAGATGAAATGTAGGTTTTTCAGTGGAGAAATGTTAAAAAATATCAGAACCAGATGACACAAGACACAGATCCATCACAGATTCATCTTCCAGCAGCCACCAGAACCCAACGTCATTAGGCTTCATTAATGGTGCTGCTGGTTCTGATTTGGAAAGGCTTGTTTTCAAAGTAGAATCAAGTTGCACTTAAGTACTTACTTAATGTTTGTTTCATTAGGTGACATATTTCACAAAGTACCCGTAAAGGTTGCTGTTGTTTTTAGTTAACCGATTACAGAAATATAAATATGTCTTATTAATAGTCAGTTATTGACACATATACAAATATATGTTTACACAACAGTATAGTCTGTTGATGATGGTGAATAAACAATGCTGATGAACAACAATACAATGAAAATATAATACACAAGCAAGTATGTTTGTTAGGCAAAGAAAATGTTTATAACAGTGACATGAATAACATTAAAGTAATAGAAATTCAAAGTAAACATAATTATTCTACTAGTAATATATCAAATCTCTTGAATAAGCATACCTGTACAATATTGCCAGTTTTGCCCCAAACAGAGATAGCATGCAACCAACACAATCATTTAATAATACAGTAAAATTTCTCATTATTTTACAATAGAGCAAACATTTTCTTATTTGGCATCTCCTGGGGTTGTGTTTCTCACAAGTACATGTGCAGCCTTTACATGTGTCGGTGGAGGTAGTATTCTTATCAAAGATTGATTCCATGTAAATCAGAGAAAGCTGAGTACAATACATTTAAGTGACACAGTGTCCAGTTAAATGACAAATGTGTGGGCTTTTTTATGCTCCCCCAGCCAGAGCTACGGACTGCTGTAAGCCTATTCTTCTTGTTATTTAATGATAACAAAGTATTAAAAACATGTGTGTCTCATTCGATTATGCAATTCAGAGAAACAGAATGGTTTGGAATATAGGGGAGAACTAAATAATATATACAGTATTTATCAGCAGACTGTCACACATAGTGCTGATTTCATTATTGACCATCCGCAGAGAAAAGTGATGATGAGGAGTTGGACATCAAGCCAGAGAAAGGTGTGGGAGGCCAGGGAAAGGGTGATGATGGGAAAGATCCCAGGAGGCCCAAAAGACCACGCACCATCCTCACCACTCAGCAGAGACGGGCATTCAAAGCATCTTTTGAGGTGTCTTCCAAACCTTGCAGAAAGGTGAGTTTGGCTTTTGACCTCACTTACAATATCTAAATACATGTTTTTCAAACTGGTTGAAGACTACATTTATAGAACGTTTATGGCAAACCATACAGTATTACCATCTCTAAACTGTGTTTCATAAAATAAACTCCAATATGTTGTGAAAACATAAAATATACATAAATCACAACTTACAGTAAAACAGACAGAAACATGTTTATTTCTATTATATCATCCTTTATAATGAATTGTATATCACCACCCTCTTTGCACTGGGCTTAATGGACACATGGAGAATTTAACACAAGCCTTCATACCACAAGTCTTACAGTAGTTTCACAAATAAAATTCTCAAATTCAAAAAATCTCCCCCCACCTCAGAGCTGTACTTTGAAGTGGCGAGCGGCTCTGTTCTGTTCTGTGTTAACTGAGGTAGTGTTGTAACGCAGTCCGCCTGTGCCAAATGACATACTGAGAGGAGAACAGCCTCCATAGTCAAGCCCCTTAAAACATGCCCTGCACCCGGTCCAACGCTTTGAAGATGCAGTAACGGAGAAGTCCAAAAGGACCGCTGCATTAATTCAACAGTCGTTGAAATCAAAGCAAATTCAAGAGGCAAAGAGCCCATTGGGACGTGCGCCAATTATACAGAGAACACAAACTATTTCAATGTGGACCGTGTTCTTTTTCTTCTGTGATGGTGGAGCACTTTCTTCTTCCTGCTCGCAGGTGAGGGAAACGCTAGCTGCGGAGACAGGACTTAGCGTTCGGGTGGTACAGGTGTGGTTCCAGAATCAGAGAGCTAAGGTGAGACCAGCTAGCTCCGAACTGAAATAAAGCCTGTTTGTTTAGTTCAGTTTGTCAAGCCACAACAGCTTAGTTCCATCTTACAGAGGGAATCCATCTAGTAAATCACCACAGTTTGGTGTGTTAAACATATCACCACATTCCTTTGACAAAAGTAAAGTGCAAGAGGCTGCAAATCTACCTCTTTCTTACAGTAAATGTCTACACCCTGCTCTTCTCTGATCATTATCTTTCAAAAAAAGCTTTGATATTTGACAATGAAGTGCTCTCAGACACAACTTAATGCAGTTCATTGTAGGGTGAGCGCAAGAAGCATCCTTTTTAAATTAAAGAGATCACATGTTACGTTTTGGGAGTTCCTCACAGCTTTGACTCCTTCTTTTTAGATGAAGAAGTTGGCAAGAAGACAGCAACAACAACAAGAGCAACAGAATTCTCAAAGACTTGGCCAAGGTACGATACACACAGACATGATCGGCCATTACCATAATGCTGTTATTCAACTATTAATAAATAAAAAAGAAATGTCTCATCATTGTCATTCACATTCTCTAAATACTAAGTATATCTTGTCTCATTAGTATGAGTGTGTCTCAGAACCCTAGAAACCCAGTTTAGGCTATATTGAGCTCAAATAACACAGAAGTGTTCTTAGACTAGTAATGTAGCAATGCTGTTACATAGGTCCTGCTGCTACATAGGTGCTCAGCGAACTATGTAACAAAACAGCGAGATATTGTATTACGACAGGGTTAGAATGCATTTCATCCGATCAGAGTGTGTGGTCAGACCTTTATATTGAGTGGTCAAAAGCTTCTCATACGTTAGCACCCTCATTTAATTCAGTTTCTGAGGGGATTTGAGGATAAGAAGGAAGGCTACTGACTACTGTATAGCTGCGAATGTCAGAATAGTGGTGGGAGGGTGTTGTAATGTGTAGAAAGGCACGGCTAGATTGCAAATATTTTTATTAAATAGGTTTGGTTAACTTAAAGCTGGTTTCATTACTTTCTTTGCTCTGAGAGAATGACTGGTTTATCCATGTAACACATGAAACAAATACGTTCACCTATTGTAAGCAAAGAACATCTCACTTCACATCAAATATTTGAAATTTCAAATGTTTGTTAAATGAAACGTTATGGAGCCAAACGGAATGAATGGCAGACATGATTTCACAATGGCCTCACCGCTTTAAAGGAGCGCACAGAGGGCTGTGCTCCATCGACAAAGCCACAAGCACTCACCACTCAGTTGGCCCAGAGTAGTGTTTTGAAATGACACTGGAAGAATTACTCTCTACTAAAGAGTAGTTTGG
Organism: Amblyopsis hoosieri; assembly: GCA_027564755.1. Taxonomy (NCBI): domain Eukaryota; kingdom Metazoa; phylum Chordata; class Actinopteri; order Percopsiformes; family Amblyopsidae; genus Amblyopsis; species Amblyopsis hoosieri. Next base: position 3,780,001 of record JAODUE010000024.1, read on the forward strand.
CATGGTCACAGACAGTATTAATAGTAATAGACAATCGCTGGCTTTTCAAGTACTTCTGGCATGTAACAAAAACGCAAACTTTACTATATATTACCAGCCTGCAAACAGCTGAGAGAGCCAAAACATATTTGAGAATATATTTTGACATGACTCACTGAGAATGTAAAACCTTGGAAATCTACCAGCAGTGGATGAGACCTTATGATGAGGCCGCACCCTGCTATGAGTCTTCTTCTGGTTTAGTTCTGCCTTCTGAGAACCTATTGTATTTATATTCAGCAGACTCATCTCAGGATCATGGCTCCAAATACACACATTTTTTCCACAACAATCAAATTTGATTGTTTGCGTTTATAAAATTTCTAAATCTGATTCCTTTCCTCGCAGAGGTGATGTCCAATCGGATGGAGGGAATGATGAACTCCTTCACACCTTTGGCTCCACCACAGCAGCAGCTGGCCGCCTTGGACCACAACGCCTACAGCACAGACCCATTCCAGCAGGGGCTAACCCCCCCACAGATGCCCGGCGACCACATGAATCCATATGGTGAGCATCCCCTGTCTGGTCTGACAAGCGCACACATGGCTGCCTCTTGATCACTCTCATAGCACCCTAGCTTAGGACATGATTTCAGACCCCAGCACCCCCCATCTAGGCTGCTCGCACAGAGTACAAGCAGGTTTTCCCCTCCCCCATAAGACACGGCAAGCTTACACATAGGGGCTTTGCTTTTGAAGTTAATTTTCAAATCATTGTATTATGGTTTACCAGTGGTGGGAAAGCCATGTGGTCATTGTGGATGTGTTTTGTGCGATCACATCAGTGATTATGGGAACCTATGTTGGCAAATGGGGAAATTGGTTACTCATTGCTGGCTTTTTGATACAGCAAAGAATAGAGACACCAATAACAGAGAAAATTATCAGTTGGTCAAGTATTAGTTTACAGGATGTAACTGGAATAATAGCTTCTGTGCAGTGTCCTCAACAAGTCCCAGAGGGACCATTTCTCCAAGTTCATAACGTCCTTATAATTTGCCTCCATTTAGTTCCTTGTGGTGGTAAGAGCCCAAATCCCCAGTCTCATCACTCTCCTTTGGTTTGGGGAAAAGAACAATATTGGCAAGGCATTAAAAGATATGTCTCATCACACTGTCCCCATTTTGTGCAACACTATCATTAAGATCCAGAGTGTAATAAAGTTAACTATTCCCTCCAGAGAAATAACATGTTGAGGGTTTATGAAAGGCGTAAACAGCTGCTATTAACCAGATCTTTTAGGTGGATGCCCCTTGTTTACATGCTCCCTTGAATGCCACAATTGCCCCACTGAGGGCAGCAAAAAGTGGGCTTTGATGATATCTAACAAAACAGTCTTTGCAAATACTGATGACATGCAATAGCAATTTATTGACTTAGTAATTATAATATTTGCAACGCTGCTATCAATTTTGTGTACAAATTGTCTTGATTTGTAAATGACATGAAATACAATTCCATATCTTATCGTAACCACACTTAGCATACAACAATAACAACACAACTAACTGACATTTCTCTCATCTTTCTGCAGGTAATGATTCTGTATTCCATGACATAGACAGCGACACGTCCTTAACTAGCCTCAGTGACTGCTTCATGGCGTCATCGGAAGTCAACTCCATGCAAGCCCGCGTGGGAAATCCCATTGACCGACTCTATTCCATGCAGAACTCTTATTTTGCGTCATGAATGAGTGAAAATTCAGCACAGAATAAACTGCCCATCTCAACTTGATGCCTGAGAGCTTGGAGTTTCTACACTGACACGGACAATGCAGAAGACAACACAACATATTGTATTAGCCACTGGCTATGAGCGAACGCTTACTCAAAACTGACAAAACAACTGTTCTAGAACAGTGAATTCTGGGGAAAAGATTTAAAATATTGTTAGAGATTATTTGGTAGGATTGCTAATTTGTCACAGGAGATGGTGATTTCTTTGATTGATTTCTTTGTTCACATAAAGAAAACAAGTAGTTATTAAAGCATCTGAATCCACAGTCTCAAAAACCAAATAACACATTGAGTTTATACAGTGCATGATCGATTGTAAACTATGACTTTTTGTAAGCCCCTGGTTAAGATGTGGTGTTTTGACTGTTTATTCTACACTACATGGAACTCCATATTCAGCGTTAGCATTTTGATCATTTCAATAGGTTTAGATATTGTGTTAATAGTAAATAGGAGCAGCATGTCTGCAAGAGTGACTGTAAATCTGTGTATGTATGAGAGAGATTGTACGTGAGAAAGAATTTGTTTAGAGGAAAAAAGTGGAGATTCGAAGTAGGATCAGTGTAAATACTTTCCCCGGGCAAATTGGATGTGCATGTTAAAAATGGAAAACATTCTATTTATTTAACTATTACATGCTCTTGAAGGTACATATTAAAACTGAAAAAGCTTTATTTAAAAAGGAAATCATTTTTGTTGAGCAATTAGTGATTACATGAGTATCACAACTCATCTGTATGCCTTTTTAAAATGAAGAATAACGTTAACCCTTTTGTTTTTCAGCCAAGCTGTAAATGAGCAATGTGCTATTTATTTCGTACAGACCAGAAACGTTCCATTGTCATTGTCATATGTGCATTCTCAAAATGTTAAAGTTGCTAAATGACCAAAGTTGATTGGTTTGATGAATAAACAATGTATTTTTTCCTGTTAACATTCAATAAATGCCATTCAGTGACCATTCAACTGTCAACTTTTGAAATTTCATTAGTGCTACAATTCACATAATTGTTTTTCTTCAGTTTTATGTACAAAAAGATTTTCTTTCTTTTTTTCCAATTCCTTCAGAACAGCGTAGCTATTACGTAAATGTTACAGTGTGCTATTCTAATACAGACAGCAACAGTCACCTGAGGTTGGGGTAGCCAGTAAAGTTCAGGTGACATACCAATATATTAGCATGATTGTTGCGCCCCACCCCAAGCCTCGAGGTTCAGCGGTAGCTTGGATGTACCACCTGGGAGCTCCTTCATCTCCTTGACAGCTCCTCAATGTGGTCAGGCAAGCTTCACCTCCTTAGTACCTTGAACAACACCCAAATCATTACCTCTTTAAACATTGCTTGAGGTACATTATAATTCCCAAATATTTATTTAGAAAAAAAGTACTACAATTTACATTACGACCCAATTGTATTGATAATATTCAGGATTATGTACAGTAGCATGTTACAAATGTCTAGTCACGTTCTACAACATTAGCATTAGCATTGTTGATGGTGTAACTCTTCATCTGAGATAGACATTTGACCATTCTGGGACAGTTTCAACATGAACCTTCATGTGATAGAAGTATGTACAGTACAGTATATGAGGTTCCTATCCGATCTGACAGCCAGGTGTTGGAAATACAGCTGTGTTGTCATTCATCATCACCTGTCACTTTTACCCCTGGAGGAGCGTGTGACGGCTGACTCACTTCACAACTGATTGGGTGACCTGTTTTCATGTGCAAGCACTTATATATATATATATCTGCATATAGTTTACTAAATGTACTTTACTTTCAAGGTACGCTATATTATATTATGCTGTGTGTGTGTGTGTGTGTGTGGGGGGGGGGGGGGGGGCGTCACAGTAATATGACAATCTGTCTGTGTGCATAGGCATATGTGTGTGGGTGTGTGTTTGTGTGGCTTGTGCGTGCGTGTGTGTGTGTGTGTGTGTGTGTGTGATCACGGCTGATGAAAAGTGAGGCTCATGCGGCACACAGGTTCAGGTAAAGATGCAAGCGTCAGGGTGAAAGGGCTGTGAAAGGCAAAGCAAACAGAGATGACAATGACTTCCATTTACAATAAACATGGATGGAACCGGCAGGCACACGTCATGTTTGCATTGGAGGGAGACCAGGACTGTGTTCAGTGCTCATTTGATGTTTTGTGAGTGTTCAGTGAGTTGAAAGAACCGAAGAACTAGTTTAAAAATGGGTTTTATTGGTTATATACTGTATGTCTGTTTATGATATCATCACTGACAACAACATCGAGCTGAAAACGGAATGACGTTCTGAAACACATGTTTTTTGAGTATGTTATCGCTGTTGCTATGCACAAGCATTGTGTACACACCTTATGACTGGTTAGAATGACACCCTCAGGTCAGGCCAGGTGAGTTAACTACAGCTTTCAGCGTAGTGGAAAACTAAAAGACCATACCCAATAATGAGCCACATCATCTAACTAACGCTGCAGCAATACCTTGAAAATCATGTTGGATTCGATCAATGCAGTTTCCGATGTGGAATTTGCATTTAACAATTATTACACGTTTGATCGTGGTGTCTTTAATGAATTCCTTACTCTAGTTTCTATTTTTACAGGATTTTGATATCATGCTGTTTTAAAAAATGTATCATATTGTGACAAAACTGCCCATATCAAACTAATGATATTGTCATGAACTCTTTAGGAAAAGTCTGCTGACCTGATTCTGGTCAATAGACTTTTCCTAGACTTAGTAAAAAAAGGAAGGTGCTGAAATGGCTCTTCCGCCTCTACACACTACTGTATGTCCATCTTAACCTCCTGTGTTTTCCCCCTGCTACCCTGTCCACAGTTTGTACAGTTTAAGTCGCTAATCTGCTAACAGTCCAGGCAATGGGTGAATGGAGTGAGTGTCATTGCTTGTTCACCGGCACTGGGTCTTGAATAGGTCAAAGAAGACTCTTAGCAGAGAGGTGGCCTGGCCTGGATATAAAAACAGTTGTGCTGAAATGTGACCTGCGCGCGCGCACACACACACACACGCACGCACACGCACACACGCACACTTAAACTCATGGAAGGTTAAGAGTCGGCCCTCAGTAAACTTCACACATTTTCTTTTCTGACGTTCTGGCACCGCATAGGAAATTACTCCAGTGATAATATTTTCATTAGATAACCCAAATCCTGTAATGTTCCACCTAAGATACAGTTGCGGGTTTGTCATTCGTTTTCTCCCTTAACTAGTTTGCTTTGCTCTCCTCCCAATGGAAAAACATGCACAGCTCTATTTGTTGTTTGAAGGATCAATTCCTTGCTATTGGAGGAATCTGAAAAGAATTCTCACTGACGGCCTTACCACAACTCACTATGACCAAAGACAGTGGTGCAGTTATAAGCAGTCCCTGCACTCCACTATTACTTCATCACAGTAAAAAGTGGAGGCCAACCGGTCACTGGGGACCCATTCAAACCACACAATGAATTCATTTTTACATAGCTATTATTTCTTTGTATTTATGACACTTTTAATTGGTAGGCTGATGACTCTCTTTAATAGGCATTCTCAATTGTCATTTCTGAAAAATTATACTTAAACCAGACCACCATTAAACATTTTTGGACAAACCAAACCCTATTAATTATAGGATGAGGTAGGCCAAGGACTTTCAGACATTTGTGGGTTTCGGTGCAGTCTTAAGTTCCTCTTGTGTTTTGGAGTTCACAGCTAGTCCAGCTGGGAGCAAGAGTGAGCTTTTGCAGTGTTTTCCTTGGGAATCTTCCACGGCGTGTGGTTAATTGTTGGGGGCGACTGTTAACCAATGTCTGACACATATTCTTTGAGCCCCAAGGGTTTGCCCACAGTCAGATGACAGAATGTGCTGTGGTTCTGACCATAAAGAGGGGTCACAGCCAACCGTCCAAGCATGCCCACACAGCAAAATCATTGCTCCAGCGTGTCAGTCACAAACCCAGAAACGAAAACACTGCCATCCATGTGTGAATCTTTTCTTTCTTTTTTTAAACAGTGCTATTCTAACATTTATCCCCAAACTTACTGTCTGCTGAAGAGATAAGAATAAAAGACAAACAAGATACTGCTCACAGAGTGGAATTAATTACTGTAGCAATACAGTACTGTACTGTAAAGATTACAATCAATGCCTAAGAGTGCTTTGTTGAACTGGAAAGGAATTTGAACCCCAATGTAGACATGAGAACCTTTATTTCAAACACCATGCTTTTCCCACCTCCTACCTTTGTCTTTTCTGAGAAAGCGATGACGTGCGATTCCTATCACTATGCCCAGGGCTGCAGCTAGAGCCATAGGCTTGATAATCCTCAGTGCTATTGGAACCCATCTGTTTTGGTTCATTTTTCTGCATTATTAGTGCTTATTGGTACATGGTCTAGGAATGTACCATGGGTGTTTGAAGTCAAGAAAGGAAGGCAATGCCAGGGGCACTGGTCGAAGGAACGATGACCTTAAGGTCTAACACAAGCCAGCAATCCTAACCTCCAGCAACTCCTTGATGTTGGAATCCATGGGCCAAAACGCTCTCCAACTCCTTATGACCAGTGTTTGAATCTTGGCAATAGCAAATAAACACAATCTTCATGACGTGCCTATGCCTTTTTTAAGAGAAGGTGGCGACACCAGCAGTTATAGTTTAGCTATAAAGGTAACATACAGGTGTCATTGCCTATCACTAGTACAAAGTTGCGCTTGCCCGCAAACAAAACTGGTTTGTCCTGATAAGTAGGCGTGACAATGAATATTTCCTGACTAATATTACCTTTTGGCAAATGACCAGGGCATTAACATCAATGAACAAAAGTGGGTTAATCATTGTATTGGTTTGTGGATGTGCATTTGTGAAAATGTAGTGTAGCCTCTGTCTGCCATCTGTCACTGTTGTTGATAATCTCAACAACAATGCTAACCACAATGGGTCAGAATTAAGAACGCATTGAGCGTATGTCACGTCAAATAGCACATTTAATGTGTTTTGCCACTTCTGTTAATACAATACAGTCAGAGAAAATATATCTGTATGAAGTATACTTGCCTGCTGTCTGTAGCACACAGTAATACCTTTGCCCTTTTCTGGGTGAGTGCGAGGAGGAGGAGGCAGGCTCTTCCGGCTTGCACAGGACTTTAGGCAGTGTTGCTGTTCACAGCAAGCCCCACAAACATTAGCTGTGGAGCTGGGATGTGGTAGGAGGCGAGGTGAGCCCTCGGCGGTGGATGTTTCAACAGAACCCACCTGAGAGGCTGATAAATCACAGCCACTGTATGCTTAGAGCTGACCGTGGACAGTAAATCTGAAAGTCAACAGCCAATAAGGATCAAACCAAACTGTTAGGAATTCAGTATTGGCACACTTCCTGTCATGTAGTGCCTATTTATTATCTACGCTCAATAACCTCTATAAAGCTTGGCTTCCTGGTGGCCATTGCTTATTTGACATATATTTATGTTGAAAAGAAGACTTGCCATCTGTGCTTTATGTGGCAATTTAGCCACAAAGCTTGAAATATATTTTATCTTCTTACTGTACTTAAATTACCTTAAATTTGGGTAATTTTACAAAGATAGTTTTTAACTGTAAATCATTAGCAGGTGAGTCCCACATAGACTATTGATGTCGTGATTAGAGTGCATCTATTGCACAGAGATCATCTAATGACCATTGGGTCACATTTGACCTCTTGTATGTCCTGTGTTGAGATGATAATAAGTATTGTTAGGAGGAAGAGGTCATTGTTACTCTGCCCTGCTGTGACATTTTTAAGACTACCTTATTACCAGTTCATCACAGCTATTATAATCCATAATGTTACATATGAATATCATTTCTCAGAAGTGTCTGTTTGGAATTCCTCCATCCCTGGGGACAGAGGTCCCTAAATAGAGTCTTAATTTCGATGGCATTGATTAGCTTCGTATTGGTGTCTAGCTAGCAGCAGGCTATCATCCTTTGTTTACTGGTCGGCCTTTGCCTTTTTTTGACAGTTTTATTATGAGATCTAAAACCAGCCAAATAAACTGCAGATTAACAGTCCCCTCAGACTGACTTTTCAAAAGGTTAGTACATTTCAGCATATAGATTTTTTGTGTCTCCCCCAAATGTCATGGTTTAATTATTAACAGTGGGGCCATTTTGGAGAGAGATTTGCACTTTTACAATATTGTTGTGCCTGGTGAGGTTAAGTGTTGAAAGTGCAAGGGAGGTCATTGTTCTTCCTTTGCATTTCATGAAGATGGATTTAAAGATGAAGTGTTGAGAGTATTAAAGACTGAGGGATGACCTTTAAGGCCTTACTGCTAACAGTAGAGAAACACTTTTATGGTCTAAAGACGTAACATATAACATATATATATATATATATATATATACAACGAAATACCAGCTTTCAGTGTTACCTGTATTATTTAACTCAACTGACATGAAGCTTTAGTATTTATAGAATCAGAACAATTTCCCTGTGCTATGCTCTTATATTTGTCTGTTCAATAGACTATTACAAGATGTGAGTTCCATTCCAACATTTTAACCAATCACAAACAGCAGAGGTCATGACCTCCCAATGTGGCCCTTTGTGTAGATATTGATTACACCAGCCAGTCAGCTAAATGGAACCACCAGAGCACAACACAAACGTGTACTGTAGTATTTGCTGTTTTAAAGCAATATCTGGCCTAATCCCAGCCCCTAACCGTGCCTAGTCACTCCACTGTGCACGGCAGCATGTGTGCAACAGGCTTAGGTTTCCCAGAATTCTCTTCTGCTGAGCCGGCTCCTGACACCTCAAGTGTTCATTTTCAGGTCTCTCCACCAGGGCACTGACTGGCCCTCTCCCAAGGTGGTGTGGCAGCACACAGGGTTCAGACGCGTATGTCATCAGCCTCACCATACCCTCTGGATTGAAAGCGCTCTGCTCACTTCCTCCGCTGACAAGGTAGGCCGCAGCAGCCCTGAACGCCGCTGAGCGCTAACTCCCATGCAGGGCTCTGGCTTAGTACAGTAAGTGCTCTGTCTTGAACTATGTAACGTAACAATTTTTCATCCTACATACAGTATCTTACAAAATAATGTAGAAATTGTGCCCACTTTTTACACGAAGACCCAGAATGTCATGTTGTTGGTTTTAAAGGTTTCAACAAGTGTTTGGTTTGTTGTCTTGAATGGACTGGACAAATTGTGAAATAGCATACTCAGCCAAATGTTCTCTCTGAAAGAAATAATTTAGTAAAACAAGTCAGTAAGGTGTGATATAATTTCTGAATGGTAACCAATCATCATTATTGTATTCTCCCTCTTCCAATCTGATAACCAATCAAATGAGGATATGTAAAATAAAAGAAATGTATTGAACCTAACAAAGAGAACAACATGATTTCCACAGGTATCTTCCAACATAAGTCCCATGTGAAGGCAGCAAGCCCTGACAGAGCTGCCATTGCACAGCAGAAATCTATACCCACAAACTCTTGCCTGTAGCTGGCCCTTTGAAGGTACTACATGTCATTTCTTGTCAACTTGCCTTGGGAACCATGGATTATTTGCTCTTTGTCCTAATGTTGTGTTCAAGCTGTCTGGAATGATGCTAAAGATACGCCACCTCACTGTCATGCAAGGACGATACAAAGTTATGAATCCTCATGTCAGTTTTAGTCATATCCAAACATTGTCTGTCTGCTCAGATACTGGCTTAACGGTAAACTCCTCAATTTGTGAGGTGTGTGTGTCTGGAATTACCCTTATGGGGTTGAAACCATTCCACCTCAGCGCTAAATGACTTGCACAGACTGTAGTCACAAGTCAGGATTCAAAGTATTAACCATGAGCTGAGGAGAGTTTTTGAGGTTCTGGAGATGCTATAGAACACAATCAAGGATTATATATTTGAGTTCTTCAGGTTAGCCTCATAGTTTTGTATTTGATGGAGTATGCAAAACTAATTGGTTAATTTATTGTAGTTTAAGGAACAGTAGTATTTATTACAGTACATTTTATTTTGGTAGCATGCTGATGCAAATAGATACACCAGCGCATCTTGGAAACACACCATATTTGTGTCACCTTGGCAATTGGAACAGAACAACATTAATAGACCATGCAGGTTGTAATACAATTAAAACGTAAATATGCAGAGTACACAGGGGTGATCATGCTGTGCATGCGCTATCAGTCGAGACAGGTGTCAGCCATCTTTACTGTTTATGACAAAGATCCCCCAGCAAATAGCATCACAGTGATCAACCTGGATTAACAAGTGTTGTCTGGGAGCATCAATTTCAGCACAGCACCTCTGCATAAAACATGACAAAACTAAATGTTCTCAGCAGGAGGAGCCAAATTCTAAAATAATAAAGCAATTTGTAATATTTCTATAGGAGCAGTTCAGATTACTGGAACATATTCCCAGTATGTTGTCAGTGCTGCTGAACAATGCCACACAGCCACACACCAATATGAACCTTCAGTTCATATTGGTGGGCATTTTTTGGTAGTACAGTATATCTTTATTGAACATCTAACTAACATAATTATTTAATGATTATTTTGCTCTCTTACCTTTGATATAAAGGGAGTGTGTTTAAAATGTACATGTCTGAACACGAAATTGATTTGCTCTAAGGCAACTAGAATAGAAAACCAGCTTATTGTAGGCTGTGGGAGCTGACATGTTTTTTTCTTCTGTTGAACAGATTCTGGACTACTGACATGTTCTGTCGTCTCACGAGGGATTTGTTCTCACTGTCGTCAGTTCCAATCCTTTGTTCTGTGGTCAGTTGGTCGATTGGACAGGGCATTTCAGTTGCCGCCTAGCAATTTCCAGGGACGTACACAAATTATCAGTCAAGTGATTGTTCAATATACCCTTTTTACGGCCTATGCCCAAGGACCTAGCCCATTACATGGCTATTACCAGTGAAATCCTTGTTGGAACATGTGGAGGGAAACTAAATGTGTTGATGTGATGAAAGATTCTCACTGAGATGAGTATGTATGAGACAGAAATTATGACAATAATAATATAGCATTGTGCCTGATAGAAAAATAAATATTTATAAAATAAAGAAAATAACTATAAAAATAATATCTTAAAAGAATGTCATATTAGCTCAATGTATTATTTTTCTTTTACATTTTAAATGGGCTATGATTACTGTTGACTTTGATACACTGGTACTTTATAAATCAAACATATATGTATATATTTCATTTATTTGCCATAATAACAAATGTGGTTAGAAAGATACACCAAAGCCTTGTGATGACAGCTGCTGACAGAAGTACTATGAATTATAATTGTATTAAAATCATTCAAATGGTTGAAATGACAACAACAGTTTTTGAAACTACAATAATGATTTTGAAAGGTTAAGCCCATCTGTTAGAAAACAGTTTGACAAATTGTGAAATCTTAGTTTTAATATACATATTGCATTAGTGTGTGTAGTTTTCCATTACAAAAATATAATGTCTAGACATTGCTGACACTTTTTGACAAGCTAAATTCTTGACTTCCACATCTGTCTTTGTTTTTCTGTGGGTTTTAAATTGTCTATCACAATGCGGTTTCCAAAATTTGCTGGATGTTTCTCAAAGAACCCACACAAAATGTTCAGACTCCAATAATACTGTATGTACTCTCATAATTTATCCATGATCCTCCATAAGTCATATACATTTTCAACACATTTTTAAACATTTTGTAAAATGTAGAAAACTGGTAAAACAACAATAAATAAAGATTATCCATTTATAATAGCTGATATTATACATGTACCTGTAATATTATATAAATATTGTGAACAACATAATTTTCTGCTTAAAAAATCTAAATATTTTAACAATATATGAACAGTGAATAATTATGCAGGTTAAAATAACTCAGAAACAGACTGTGTGTGAATGGAGCAAAATATTGTTGGTGGAGCAAATCTCATGTCTTGGATTAATTAAGACCAGGAACTCCCCTTTTGGGGAGCTTAGCATGAGCAGGGTGATGTTTTCTTCCCAGTATTTTCCACAGGGATACGTTTGCACTCATCTTTGATAGTTAACCCTGCATGACCCCTTCCCTTAGACCAAGTCCTTCTCCCACCTCTGGGCTCCTGCTTCTCATTAGAGCCTGTCCACCTCTCTGACTGCACCCTAAGTATAGATGGGCCACCGATGAGGCCACAGAAATACTGGTCAATGAAACAGAATTCTTGAATGTCACTTGCATAACGGTTGGAAATATGTTTTTTTGCAAAGATTATAAAGCATCATATTACTTAACCTGTGTTGTGTGTTAATCATTCAAATACCAAATTAGTAGACATAACTACACACTTTGCTGTTGTATTTTACAGTTAGTGTGCAGGGTTGAACTGGCAGCTGAGTCATTACCCCGAATCATTGCTATCTCAGTGTATGGGGTGACGTGAATTTGTCTGACCTCCCACGGGCGGCACAAAGGCTCCAATTCTGAGTGGAGCACCCAGGGGCCAGGCTGGCGGCAGGCCCATCTGAGCAGCACCAGCCATGCGGCCACCTGCATACGTACGGTCACCCCCCTCTCTCACACACACACACACACGCATACACACACACACACAACCCCACCCCCTCGCTCCGACAAGCCTCATCTGCATCCCAGTCATATCCTGCTCCCACTCCTAATATCTGGCGGGTCCATCTCATCTGTGCGTCTCTGGGCTGTGTGTGACAGCAACACTATGGCCACAGCTGCGAGTGCTTCTTTCATTGTGTCACTGTGCTGCTGAGCGGGCGCAGACCAGCCAGGTTCAGCTGTGACAGCACATTATGTGCTCTTATTGCCGCATGTTGTCTTTCTCTAATGAGCGCTGTTTAGAGTTGGCTTTACTACGGTTCTCCTTATCTCCCTCTCGTGTCCGATTGTAATGACACTGAGGTGGATATTAATATGGGATATAAAAGTGATCACTAATTTGTTCTATATCGCATATGGGTTTTAATAATATTACCTGCATGGCTTTGTGAACGTAAATAATATGTGTACGCTAACCCAGACCCATTACATTTCCTTCCACCTCATTTACTTGACTTACTTAAACTAGACACAAGAACAGTAAATAAATACATTTTGGAGATTGTATTGTGCTTGTCAAATTTGCAATAATTATTTAATTGCTGGAAAAGGTTGCGTTTGTGTATATGCCATGGGCCCATTATTCTTCTGGGTGAGCAATTTTCCACATTTTCAACCTGTGAAAGTGTAAGGCTAGACATCTTCATCAGAATGTGCAAAGAAAAACAGTGAATTCATCATGTTTGGTTTTGAATACATTTCATGTGAAAATTCCTTATTTTTAGGCATATTTGTTTTTAACAATTTTAATCCTCAAATCAGTGTTTATGTTGCAAGATATCAAGAATAATTTCATCATTCCTTTTGTCTTGTATAGTCCAACCTGCAGTGCGCTTAGTGTATTCTTTCTCAGCTCAAAAGTAGCTAAATTGCTTCTCTCCCTGTTCAATAGTGCCCCCTGGAACGTAGTAAATGAACTGCAGTCACATAAATAGCACGAGAGAGTGTAAAGATGGCAGCCCCCTGGATGGATATGTCATTAAATTCTCTCATCTCAACCCACAGTGAAATACTCGCCCAACATTGCTTAAATAGCTACTGTGACAATTAGATTTGGACACTTAACATTTGCTCTGTATGATGCAAATAATATAAAACTCAAACTAAGGCAGTTATTATCTCACGCATGCGGTAAGGTAGACTGTGGACTAAACTAAAAAATATATTGGTTTGTCATAGATAAAATAAGTCTTCTTAAATAATAATTCTTGAATATTCATCAAAATTATTATTGTAATGGATAATATTGTCAGCTTGCATGGCGAGCCTTGTTTCACTACTTTGAACCATTGGTTATTGTTGTGGTTGCTGCTGATAATCTATTTCCTGTCAAGCTCAAATGACAAAATCCAAGTGACCCGTGCCCCAGAACAAAAACGCTATGAAAACATAGATCCGGGAAGATAACAGCACCAGACAGAGAACACTGGGATGCCGGTCCCAGACAATGAAAGAGTGAAAACCCTGGATAGAAGAAATTCTCTTCCCAGCTGTAGACCTTGTCGGTTCCCAATCCTGAATTCCTGAGCTGTCTGGAGCAGCCGTAGGGCTGTCATAGTGGCAGCAGACGTTGTGGGGGTCTGTCCTGTGTCTGTAAGCCCAGGCAGGGGGTTTGGGGGAGCTTTCTGGGAATCTTTTGATAACATTGCATTTTTTACCCCCCTCTCACTCCCACTGTCTATGTCACAGTGCTTGATTCAGACACAGGCTCCTAGATGACCTGAGGTCTGTCTCTAGCAGTCAGACCAGTGCTAATTCACAACATAGAGGACTAAGGGAAGAGTTTGCCACAATACAGGGTTGTTGTGATTGCTTGTTTGTGGACCAGCTGAGTGTGGACCAGAATGTGTGGCTAGCGTAGCGTAGTGTGTTTGTGCGTGCGTGCGTGTGTGTGTGCGCGTGCGCGTGTGCGTGCGCGTGTGTGTGTCAGTCTGACCACACACACTCACGGCACCACTGAAATATGCTAACCAAAAACTCAGATCCTACCAGTGGTTATGTACTGTAAGATATGGTGCAGTGCTGCTTGTTTTTTATACAATAGGAAACTCCATGTGCATGGGCACGGCAGCTCAAACAAACTAATCCATCAGCACATAAATTATAATTTATCTTGAGGCTGTCAATTAATCTTTCATATTACAAAATTAAATATAGAATCATTTTAAGGCACGGAACAATTCAGATGTGTTGGGCTTTTTCGCAGGTATAAATAAAAATAAGTTCTAATGGAATATGGTGTATTGCTGCTTCAGCAAAAATATCAAACAACAATAGGGGTAAAAGGTTCAGTTTCAGATTCCTTTTCTTCTGTTTCACAATAAATAAACACTTGAGCAAGGAAGCGATTACATGCGGTGTACGGCTACAGGTTTGACGACAAGGTATAATATCTGGCATTAATCTCATTCCAGACAGTTGCACTCTTGGAGGCAGGCACCAGAGAGAAATGCTGTACATTGCATCTAATCTGTCTCAGACTGTCACAATACATTAAGGTGGACATGCCATGTCGTGTACAGCATGTTCATCCCTGACTGTGGCTTCTGAGGGGGATGGGGGAGGGAAGGGAAGGGGAAGGAGAGCGGCTCTGGAGGTGATCCATTATCAGTAACGGGTCAGGGTCGCACAATAGGGGCACTTTGTCAGATCTGTTGGGGATGCACTGCGGTAGGCAAAGGGCGTCTTTGATCTCCGTGCTTATGCTCACTGGAGTGTGCCGTGTCTGAAAACCGATCCACACTCTGACATTTCCCTCCCATAACCATCCCGGGATCTATATCGGACCTTTGAAAGCTTAAAGGGGAGAAAAAAAATGAATAGCTCTCAGAAAATTGTGCTAAATTATAGAGCAGCACTACTATAGCATCCAGTGCAGACACCATCATCTTTCTCTTCGGTACTCTGTCTTAATTATATCATAAGTAAATGTTAAGTGTGTAGGGGGTGGGGCTGTGCTTGCAGCAGCATCTGTGTATAGGGGCATGGACAGCCCAGTGTTTGTAGTTTGTGTAGTCCAGGGGGCTTGCATGGTGGGTGTGCACACTTTAAAGGGACCAGTGAACTGTGAGGACTTGAGACATGAGACCGAGCCAACCAACTGGCCCCAGGACACGGGTTCGCCCAGGAGAATGTGAGCTGGCCAGAGGGAACTGGGCCGAGACGAGCTCCCACAAACCCCCTGCTCCCATTCCACTACACGGCAGCCCTGTTTGAACTGCTCTGTCCACCCATTGTGTCAGGGGGAAGATGCTGCCAATGGCCAATCTGTTGAATGCCAGGCATAATCCGCTCCACACAAGCTGTTGTCCTTGTTGCTTGTCTGTGAAGTTTAGTATGCAGTAGGTTACTCAACGTGTCCTAAACCGAGAGGGAGTCAATTGTTTCTGCTTTAGCTATATAATTCAAACAATATCAGAGCATGGTTTATCTCTTCTTTAGAGAGGAGCTAGTGACGAAGGCATTCTGGATGTGTGATTTATTATTAGCCTTACAGTGGGGATAGCCTGAGGAAGACCGTATAGATTGTATTCTTAGGGTTACAGGAGGGCTCATAATCCAGTTCCCAGGATACAAACAAGGCTACGGAAGTAAAAAATAAATAAATTAAAAACTAAAAACAAGGTACAGCCCACAACAGCCAACTCCAGTTGAGTTTTGATATCAGGTTATGATGTTTGTTGTTTTTAATATGGCCTCTTTTTTCTTGTGTAGTTGTTGCTGTTGGTCTCTTTCAGGGTAGCCAGGCACACAGCCCGGGGGCTGGATCTTCCCAGCTGGGAACCATAGGTTAAGCTGTTGAAAGAAAACACCACTGTTCATTTCTTCGGTGTGTTCCCTCAACTGCATCTTTGGTTGACATTTTCTGTACACCATAATTTCTCATTGCGCGGCTTTGACGATTTATTGTAATTTGGATAGGGGGGTCACTTAAAATAGTAACAATTCCAATAAAACGTTTGTGGTGAACTGTGCATTTATTGAATCCTACAGTATGTGAGAGAGAATGTCTATACTATAGACATTTTGGATGATTTTTGAAAGGTTATTCTGAGCTTATAAAGAGTCAAATAAATTGTTATTGCAAAAGACATAAAATATTTTTGCAATATGCAGTCGTGACTCTACAATTAGGATCCATATCAGTAGAACATTTGATAGACATCAGCATGTTACACCTCTTCGCATTACATTTCTAATTTGTATATACTGTATGTGAAAAGGGAAACCTGTAGCAGTTTCTTCTTTTCCACGCAGACTTTTACACATGACCATTCATGCTTCTCTCCACGTGAGGTCAATTGAGGAGCCATTTAAATATTTAAGCAACAAAGTTTACAAGTTGTCCCCTGAGTGCGGTTATGGAGGAGGTAATGCAGCCCTCCGGGGAGCAGCTGAACGCCAGGCAGGCAGTGTGGATGGTTGAGAGGCATCACAGCTTGGGTTACTGTGTGAATTAAAGCTGACACTAAGAAGCGCTCCTCACAATGACCTGCAGAAAACAGCAGACAAAAGAGTCTATTTTACAGCAGGACAAAGGGGAGGTTAGAGGAGATACCTGAGCCCGGCATGGCCGACTCAGCACGTCTGTGGAAACGGGAATGGCTGGTGCCATGGGACCGCCGCAGCCAGCCCCAGCAGGAGAACGGACTGAGAAGGAGCATTCCTACACTCACACGCACACACACACACACACACACACACACACACACACACATATAAGGATAATGCTAAGAGGCCCACATACTGACATGCCAGCATAAACACACACACACACACACACACACACACACACACACACACAATCACAGGTGCATTGTCTATATTGTGGTGATATTTACACTAACAGATTTACAACCTATGACGTGATGATTTCATATTCAAAGCACATTGCCTGTGTTTCTAAGTGAATGCTAGTGCGAGCAAAAATAAAATGTAAAATGCATTCAGTATGCGCTTTCAGTTAATATTTTTATCCACCCCCTCCCAAAAAGAAATGTGTTTTCCACAGCTCCACCATTATACCTTTGGACGCGTCTGAATTCCAGGAGCGTTTGTGCTATCTGCTTCCATCGGCTGTCAACATGGTCCTCATCGGGCTTTCACCTCCTCCATAATCCTCCACTTCAGCTCAAAGTCAGCACAACCGGTCCAGTGCTCCTCTCTGTCCATGTCATTTTATAACTGGCCCTTAATTGAGGTAAACCACCACAGATCCATAGTTGCCCAAAAGGATGAAACTTTTACTATAATATAACTTGAGTAGGCTACCCGCATGAGTGGGAATATCAATATGACGATGCTTGTCTATCAAGAGTGTATTTGAAATGTTGAATGTTCTGTTGTCATGATACAACTTTGAATGATGTGCAGTTGATTTTTCATATCTTTTGAATTGATTTTTCTTTTAAATCAGAAAGCAGACTATACATAATTTGCTCTGAGCCAAGCTGACAGCGTCTGACAGAGTTCGGGTTTGAAATAATTACTTTTCGCAGACATGTCCCAGGGTGCCAAACCTTTAAACACCAGGCACATTCTTAAATTGGCACTCTGAGGGTCAGAGTTTACGCAGCAAAATTGACTGTTGAAATTCCTTTTGTGTATTTCTAGTGTCTCACTGCCGCATGTCAAACGTACGCATAGAGGATGTGCCACGAACCTTGGGGATGGTCTCTTTTGCTAGCTTCAAATTATATTTACCCACAAAGGTTGCATGGTGAATGGATGATGGTGAGTTGTCCATGTCTATGTGGTCCTCTGACTGGCACCAGCGCCTTTAAATTGAACGTGAATGGTAAAAACGATACACTGTATGAAGAGAATGATGCAGTGAATTAATACCTATTTTCCAGATTTATGATAGATAATAGATTTTATATATTCTGTTTATAATATTATATATATATATACACAGTATACTGTATCATTTTTAATATTTCATGACAACTGTCGATATCTTAATTATTCATTTGAACGTGACACGTACACTTCACTGACATACTACATTGTGACATTAAAAGCAACACATGGCAACACTGCATAGTCAGACAGACTAGCCCCAGCAGGAAACCAGCAGCTTATATGTCTCCGGTCTCAACTCATTACCATGGATAACTTTGACCCAAAGATCGGGTGAGGATTCCTGTCTAATTTAATTACTGTCAGTCTCATAAGCTTCTAAATATTGTCTTGACCTTATACCCTTTTGTGATGCTATTACATACAATGGTATTTTATAAATGTACAATTATCTTTATTTTTTGTTTGTTTGATTCTTCTTTATTTTCGACAACCAATAAGCCAAGCATGTGGTCATTTACTAACATCAAATATGGTTATTTTAATTGGAGTTGAATGATACTGTATAACCTACTTAATGCATACAACAACAACAACAACAACATCTTCATTTGCTGAAGAAAATCAAAGTAAAGATAGTCCATCTGCATTCTCACAGTAGGCTATTTTCTTCATTATACTGAACAAAACACCTGCCATGTTTGGTCCCAAAATGCTCTGCATGAAAGTTCTGATATGCATTCAATGTACCCCACAAGGCCATACACACATCTGTACCCCTGTAAACTCTCATCGAAGAGAGGGTGGACAGAGATGGAAGGGAGAAAATCTGACTGTGAGTGTTGGTCCCATTCCCAGGTTAAGGCCAACGTTATGTCACTTATTGCATCGCTCTGGAATGAGTTGCATAAACATAGCTGCAGAACCAGTTAGCCCTCTCGTGCAGCTAGGCCTGAAGTCAGCAGTTAATGTATGGTCACTTAATGCATCATAGTTTGCAATATTGCATTATTTGCATTAAGTAAAATATACAGTACTCTCTTTGATTAACTTATATTCCCCAAGACCCCAGACTTATTGTTTATGTTTAAAACAAAAATAGGCATCTGTTGGGGAATGGGTAATGACAGCGTGAGCCTATGAGCTGTAGGGTCAATTGGATTCCAAACGATACACAGCTCATGCGATTGGTTAGCATCTAACATTGAATCGTTTATACGATAAGCTTCAATGTAGCATTCAGGTCACACCAGCATGAACAATGTATATTAAATATGCATATCACACATGTCCACGTCAGTTTCAAAAGTGGACGGTTTGAGATTTATGACACCATTGACTCATTGCTTTACTCCTTCCTCAAGAGAACCTGCCACAGGCTGTGTGCCAAATGCTTTAAAATTTAAAGAGGTGATGAATAAACTATCCAGAGGAGACAAAAACACATCAGTTCTAGCACAATAAGACATTTCTCTCCCTTCCTGTCAGCCTTTCCTTTTCCGTTAATCGTTTTACGCCCATTGCCATTTTGAAAGTTTTTCTTACAGTATATGAAGAAGTTTGACCAATCAACTAACAGTAGTGAATATATAATAATTATATTGATCATTCAGGAAAAACATTTTCTGTTTAAAAACCCTTCAGCACCAATACAGTACATGCACATAAATGAAGAATTAGTCTCTATTGCATAGTCGAGGTTGAAGCTACATAATGTCAGTGCTTTCCAGAGTATCAATGACCAGCAAGATGTTATGTGAAGACTATCAGATGTTACACATTCGAACACACACTGTCATGTAAATATCTCACTTTGTCCCTTTTCTCACGACAAAGGGGTGGAGAGCTACAAGACTAGTTATTTCCTTCAGGGTTTTTACTGCAAGCAGAACACCTGGAGGACCTGAGGACCTGGAATTTGAGTCTACAGTACAATAAAAAATGTATGCAATATAGTGTATGTATAACATATGGGGTCAAAATAAGGCATGCTTCTTAAACTGCAAATTGGCTCTATAAGTTAAGGGATAAATAACGACATGCATTGCTGGACTTCACTCATTCGTCCACGCCTAGTGGCAAACTAAAGTTTTCTCTTATCACAATTCTTGCTGTTGACCTTTGTGTTTGCGAGCATGAGCAGCAGCACCAATATGAGGGCATTCCTCCTGTGGCTAGGAGATGATTTTGTCTGGCAGGCACATAGGATCATTGTCTGCTATTCCCTGTGCTGACCTTCCCCACAGCAGCAGCACTGCCCCAGGCCTCCAGCCTGCAAATCTCTTCTCTGCAGAATGGATTGAGTTCCACGACCCCTCTTCCCCCTCCTGGGACTGACCCAACCTAGGAACAGGGGGCTTTCATGGAAGATCACAGGTGCTTATTTACAAAATGGCAATTTTCTCCATCCATAATTCCATGTTACTGCATTACCTGATCTTATCGTGAGGCCAGTATCTCATTCCTGAGGTTTTAGACTTTAATGAAAGATGCTTTGCTGGGGGCTAAATCAACAAGCCTAGGAGTTTTGTTGTTAGGGAATATTAAAGGCAGAGAGAGGACAGAGCTGAGGTCAGAGACAAGACAAATGTTATACACGAAACATGCTTGTGCACACACTAGCAAAGCTACTGTACTTTTGTTACCATCTACCTACAAGGATTTTTTCACATTCCTATAGTATCTAATATGATCCCAATTTATTACATGTATAAAACTGCATGTATTATACATATCATATTCAATTTTTATTAGCTATATTTTTGGACTATTCATAGCATTATTACTCCATATATAATGCGTGTCCCCCATAGCCTACTTGTGTGGTGCATTTCGAATGCTGCATATCTCAACAATGTATTTCGGGGCTATCTAATTTCAGCCACTTAGGATCATTAAAAAGAGATCATATTGAATATCACTTCTTGAGAGGGAAAGAGAAAGCGAGAAAGAATTAAAGAAGAGATTTGTTTGTCAGTCAATTCTGACCCGCTCAATCTCCTTAGCCTTGTGAAAGAAGGAGAGAAAGGGCCGGGGTCAGCTTTCTGTAAATCTGCTGATGAAATGTTGACAAAACAGACCATTTTCTGTAATTTCGCTGTGGCCCTCTGTCAGCAGCCTACTCACTCAGAACCCCTTCATTTCAAACAACCGCGCATTGCGACCTCTGACATGTATTTCGTCCCTGGCCTCGCGGAAAGACGTAACAGTTGTGCCTTTTAGGTCAGGTGGATGCCGTTTAAGAAGTCAGCTTCATAAAGGACACCTTTGTCTCTCAGAGTGGGCTCTCCTGGGCCCCAGTAAAAGGATAAGAAATGTAGTTAATAGCTCAGGAGTGGCCTAATCATCGGCTGCCATTACTGCTCCAATACCAGCAGGGATGACAGACTTATCAATAACAAAGGGCCAGCTGAAGGCTCCGCCGCTCTGTCATTTTGATCTTTGCTCCACTAATCAGAGCTTTCATTTGAGCTAAGCACCGGGCAGCACACTTCTCATTCTCTTCATGCTGTGCCAGATATCACTCATCTTTACAAGCCACTCTGTATTCCCTCAACCCCAGGCCACCATTTCCACAAATTGGCTTAATTTCTCAGGCAAATATACGACACATCTGAGAGCTAATTATCATTGCGATGCAATGTATGGGCTTACTGAATTTATTGGCTGCTCAGTTGGAATTTGAGGGTTCATCTTTGGTTCTGTTTGGTTTGTAATGTTTATAATTTCACTTTGAATATAGATACGTCATAGCCACCACAGTACCTTTTAACTAACAAGACTACTAATATATGCCTATACTGCAGTTTGTCACTGGCTTCATAGAGATAATTTTTCTATATCGCATCAAAATGTGTATGCACCGAGCACATCAATGTCAGTATTTCTTTGGCTTTATTCTCACATACAAGTCCCTCCTTCAAGGAGAAACCCGAGAGGGCCAAAAAGGTGCTCATGCACCTGGACGGCTGGCCCTTTCATTTACAGTCACGGTGAGGACCCCGCACTGACTGACTCAAACACCTGCTATTGGGAAATATGTTCTCCATCAGTAAGCTATAGCCTATTTCTGGACAGGAGCACTGGAAGGCCATTGTTCTCCCAAGGCACCGACAGCCAAGGTATTTTGGGACTCTTGGAGCACGTAGAAAACAATGTGTTATTCATGTGAAACTTAAAAGCGGAGCTCCGTGTATAAAACCACCAAGCTAATCAGATGTTTCTACATCTTTACTACAGCGAAGGTTTATGATTGCAACTTTTGAGGAAAGATCTTAAAATGTACAAGGAATGATCTCTCATATTAGCGAAAACATTTGCCTAGTTATCATTTTATTTAATAGCACTGGAAATTGTATTTTAGAAAATATTTAAAACTGGAATGATTAAGAATGATTATATTATTAGTTACTTTAATACCAAATCTCTTCCAAGATGAAGCATTTTAATTTCATAATTAAATATTCAAAGTCTCAGGTTTAGCATAAAAACAGTGGAGCGGGTCTCCGTCTTCGTTCAGTCTGATACATGATATCTGGTCCTAAAACAAATCATCTGGCCCCCAAATGTATAAAGTCTACGGCAGCAGGGGGGTTGGACATTTTGCTGTGTCATGTAGGATTAAAAGGAGCAGCACATCAGAGCCCCGGCCACACCACCTGGAGCCCCTATGAGATCCCTGGGCCTGCACCACTCATAACCAGCCCCATTAACTCACTGCCAAATAATTCCTGGTCAAGCAAATGACACTGAACTAACAAAGCCCTGTTTCAGAAAAGATTACAACTTCAACAGGAACCCCTTTGATTATGTGCATGTTTGAAATGTTATCAATACCCTGATCATTCCTGCAGGTCAACAAAACCATCTCTAATCACCATGCCTTGGCTGCACCTTCAGTTGTGCATCAATGTCTTGGAAAAAAGAAATACTGTTGAGAATAGAGGAGTGACTTGTTTAACAAGAAGCATGTGCAATGACAAAGCGATTCTTCTCTGTATGTTGATCACCCATGCACCTGCACCCAGATTAGGTCAGATATTCCCCTGAGCCGCCAAGCTGTCACTCACATGTACCTAAAAAGAAAGAAACACACACAGCACACATTCATGCTTCACTAGCAGAACTGCAGCCAAAGTCAGACGCAAAGCCATGAGGCAAAGGAATCTCACCTGTCTTCCAACAGGCATATTGGCAACCCCTGCATTTGGAATGTCTAAAATGAAATGTATAATGTATCATAGACAATATAACCACAACAGCAACCATAATAAAAATGACAAACTAGTCAACTGGTGACATATATGTTATTGTATTTACTAATATTTCTTTATGTAAGGAATAGATTGCCTTAATGGAGTGATACACTTTTCCATTAGGTAATTTTGCACATTCAATGACTGTACTGCTCCTTAATTAATTAGTTATAATACGGCAGCATTCAACTATCAGCACAACATTTAGGCTTAGCCTGTTAATTAATTTGCTGTGTATGGCTTTTGTCCTTTCCCAAATACTATACCGGTACACATGTATTTTGTAATTTGATCTATTCGTGTACTGATCACTTGTTATGATATATGATTAGTAGAAAGCGACTATTTTGCTTTTCAAATAAATCTTATTATTGAATAGAATAAAACTAGGTGATATTCATAACTAGGTGGTAATATTCATCTATCTATTATCTGGCTCCCCCTACTGGACATTAAATAATACAGCAAATAAATAGCCAACATAATGTACCTGAATGACATTTCAATTAACCTATTTGAAAAGTATATCGAAATACTACCTAAAAAGAGTAATTGGCTGGTTAGATTGTTTTTCTCACAAGCTATTTTATAACGCACTAAATCAGCTTTTGTATGATGAAGCAATGTCCTTGTAAAATTAACGTTTGTTAAATTCTGATGCAGTCAAATACTCCATAAAAGAATGCCAAGCCTACTGGTGTTTTATCAGTAGGCCTTAGCTCGCATGCGGTATAAAAATCAACGGGACTGTGAAATTGCATGATAGCTATGCAAACGGTAGGCCGAGGCTAAGTTAGATTGTTTCAGTATTAAATGTGACAAAGGAGAAAGCTTACAATAATTATGATTGTATATGTATTTAAAAAGTAGAAATACAATGAACAGTGTGGACTACATAGGCTACCGCTAATATGGTCACGTTAGCTGAATAATTATGGGAAATAGCCTAAGGATTCATCTGTGCAGTGACAGCCTGCTGTAAAATGTACAGTATTCTACTGCTCCACATAAGAACAGAATGTCTTCGTTGAAAATCCAGAGAAGGGAGGGGCTGCTGCTGCAAAACACATAGATAAAATGAATGCAAACGCACCAAAGTCAAAGAACACTTCCTGTTGATGAAAAAAATTTGCAGCAGCAACTGTCTGACACATCTGGACTGGAGAGGGGGGGAGGCCTGGCTGTAGTGTGAAGGAACTACTGGGGGAATGGACAACGTTTGATCTGCAAAACGGTGAGTTGAATTGTCTGTATTGGTGGATCGGATTATCAAATACAGTGTGCTTTTTGTGGGTTTAAAGATTTGAACTAAAAATATAAAGGAAATGAATGGTTCGATCGTGTGCTAGCTGGCTACCATGAGCTACCGTCTTGTAGCCACCTAGTGCTAGCCATAAGAGTAGCTACTATCTAGCGCTAGCTATCGTACCTTAACATCATATTTGACAACTGCAGTGTGTTACCGGTAACGCCCTAATCGACATTACCGCCCAGTATTGTTGTAACTTCGGCGAGCGTTTTAAACTAGATAAAGCGAGATTAAACCACTAACGAGCTCTACAGTGGATATAACTCGTCCTGAAAGTTCAGCCATTTTTTTCAGTGTTTGCTTAGCTCTAGGTTAATAGTGGCTAGCTGGTTCGGTTCAGCGCGTAACTTGCAGGTTCGGCTCAGCCTCCCATCTATGTCTGCACAAATGCCACATCTAATCTCATGGAAGACACTTCTAAATGTAAATTAATGTGGTGCTCATTTTGGTACCGTAGCTCATACGGCTAACGTCGCTGCCTATAAACTTTTACCAGCGGAACAAATTTGTATTTGGCTGTATTTTGTATTGCACAATTTTTTTTGTATTGCTCAGCAATACCTGATAACGTTACCCCATGTTAACGCAAAAATAAATGCATGCTATTGGTGGATAATGACAATTAGGTATTGCAGAAGACCAGTTCAGCGAAATAACTGAAGCATGTACTGTGGGCCTACATTCATTCTGCTATAATAGGCCATCTATTACAGTAGTTAGTGCTCATACTCGTAATGTTTTCCTCAGTATAACAAGTTGACAACAGTATGACAACTATCACTACAGTAATAACAATTGTAGTAGATGGTTTAAATTCATATTTTGAAAGGCAAATATTTCAAATAAAATGTAAGATTATTGAATACAGTTAGGTTCGCAAACTTTACTCCGGATTACTATTGTGTGTTTGTCAACATTTCTTGGTCATTCTCTTTCTTTGAATTTCAATTCTAACTAAGTAACTGTGTAATTCTCACTTTATATCACATTTCCATTGGCTATTACATTTGGATTGAGGCTCAATCTTTTCAGAAGCAAATCAAATAGCACTTTTGCATCCTGTCGTTTTATAATAATCATATTTCTCTTATATATATATATATATATAGTCTGTAGCTATGTGCTTGAGCTAACAGGGTTTATTGCTCAACACACAGCTGATCTTATGGGAAACACAGTTGAGCTAGCTGCTATAGTTAATAAATGAGAAAATGGTAGACAATTGGTAGTAAAATTGTAAAAACAATCTTACTTATAATAACTAAGCCTATTGATACTTTAGGTCAGAATGTATTAGGCTAACATTATTGAGGACATTGATTGCCCATGAATTGGTGCTCTCTACTCAACCCTTTATCAACAATACTTTAGGCTAGTGCCTCAAAAAAACCTGATCCAGGGTTTGTATTCAGGTCAGGAATTGTTTTTAGCTTGATGTGACTTTGCTAGAGGTTAAAGTGAGCTGATAATGTGGTTTTCGCAAAAATATAGTGGAAAATGGCAGAGGACACCCCTGTTTTCTATGAACACGTCTTTTCATCTGACAAGCGTATGAGGTGGCTGAATATGATGTATTTTTTATTTTCTTCACCAATTATTACCACTTAACATATCAACAGAGGATATCCCGACTAAAGCAGAGTGGTCTTGCATTGATTCAGATCCCAATATTTGCCATATCTTTTATGCCATCCCTCTAATATCCACAAAGCCTGTGAATTGTATCTGTTTCATACTGTTTCATACTGCCATCCTTTGCTTGTTAAGCAATTTTTCCCTGGTGTGTCCTATAAGCTGTTTTGCAAAATAGGTGAAATGGTGCTGATGTTAAGGAAAGTGTTCACTGCTTGCATGCTGACTTTCATTTTCTTTTAATACTTTATACTGTAGTTTTATGTATGCATGTATGTCATGTATTTTATTTATTTATTACTGGGCCAGTGGTGTATAGCTGATGTCTGCCGTCAATACCTCGTGAATGAAAGAACATGTTTGAATAAATATTTGTATTGAATTTTTATTTTATTAATTGTTTTTACCTAAAATGAAAACCAAGAGTCATACTATCTTGAGTGAGTTATTAGGCAAAGAACGTCCTCTTAAAGCTGCAATCTGTCATTAATTCACGTCAAGTTTAATTTAATGTGTGGTCTTAGGTAGCATTATACCCATACTTTTTTACCCTGGATGCATTCGACATAGCCCAACACAAGCCGAAAACAAATGCGCGTAAGTGAATAATTAGAATTTTTGACACATTGTTTTGGTAAATAGGATTCTATGACGTATGGCAGTGGCCAATGTGTATCTGTTGTCGTATCAATTTTGAGCATGCCTGGTTTATACTTCATGCAGCGTTGCGCGCCATAAATTACGTCAAATTTGTGGGCGCGGTCTTGCGCATCGTAGTTGCGCCTATCTGAATTTTTTATATTGGGTCATCATCTCCAAATAATAATATATTATGATGTAGATCGCCTGCAGAATGGCCGGAAAGAATAGATCAGGACAGAGCAACAATTGTGGACCATATTTGTGAATATCTTAAGAAGAAGCATTGCCTAATTGTGCTTAAGAATTGCTTAACCTCAGGTTCTAAAATTGACATGTCATGTCTGTAGTGTGCACTTCTCTAGAGGTTGGAGAGATTTTAAGAAAGTTGGAGTTTTAGCCTAATTGCTTAAGCAGAATTAAAATATTAAATATTCCTGTTGATGTCAGATGTAGTCGGAATTGTTTTTTTTTTTTTTTGTTTTTTTACATGTTTATTAATATAGGCTAGTTTTAAACATTGTTCTACTTTAGTGTCCAGTCTGATTTGACTATAAACACGAGAAATGGCTTTAGTGACTTTGTGAATAGACTGGTGTGAACAGACTGGTGAATAGCAACATCGATTTAGATTTAAGTAAAATATCTGTAGCCTTTGTAGGCTACACAACTTGGCTTTTCTCTAGCGGGCATAGCGACAGAGAGTTGGCCCTATGTGCTGGCTATTGATCCATGAACGCAACGGCAAACATACATACCCCCTGTCCCTTGAGAAGTTATTAACTGCAACAGTGTTGTAGGCTATACACATTCTCAAAACAATAACACACAACTTTCTCAACAAAATGGTACCGTTACTGATTATTGTATATAATGCCACCTTTCGTTATGGAGAATATCGCTACGGCACCTGGTTCAGGTCGCATGGAGTACGTATTGCTTGAAGCATTGAAGCCTTGCGCGCACCGTAGGTGGAAGGCCGTGCACCACCAAATACAACATGTATGTTCCAGCCTTTAAGGCCCATTTATACTTGCTTTAGTATGCATGCGCAACATCGCTGCCAAACGTATCCTGCATACTTTCCGTCCGTACTTTGTGCATGGTTTCCCAGCCCTTGTGTCTACGCATCCGTACACCATATGCAAGTTGCAATACCAACAGGGCAACAGTACAAAACTGGAGTATATTTTGGGCCTTAAAGGCTAAAGTATACTTTTTGCTTTTGACTACAGTTTGATTTATTTTGCATAAAATATATTTTATTGTTGCAAATGACAATGCCAATCAGTCATGTAGTGTGAAATGCAGGTTCACATTTATACCAATACAGATTACTGTAATCTTTTCTCTGTAACAAAAATGTAATTTCTGTAAACATTTTACTAACTGGGCGCATGTGGGCATTTCAGATATTTCAGTCTTTCTGTCTAAAAAGTGAGTGCTTTGGAATTAGCAATCTTTCAACGTCTTTTAAATTAATAGTTTTATACAACACAGTTTTAAGAGAAAAATATTGGTTTTTGCTGAAAAATGCCCAATTCTATAGTGAAACACATAAGGAGTGTTAAGTTGTAGTCTTAAACTGTTTTCAGCACATGCACTGCAGTCCTGAATTTATCAGACATTCCATTGAGTAAGTGTAAATAAGTGATAATGCAAATATCTGAATCAGTTGATTTACCCTAGTACACTGATTTACCCTAGCTAGCACGTAGTCCATGTAATGTAAGATTGAGCCCATATTAATAGAGCAGGTTATTGTTCAGAGAATTAACAGCAAGCGAGTGCTGTTGACATTTCTCATGCGACTGGTGCAAAACTGGAAGAATACAAACATCAGAAGGTGAATAATATTTATTCTCCGCAAATGGGTGTGTACATACATGAAACAAACACACACACACACACACACACACTACTGTATAAAGTAGGTATGTCGAAATACATAGTATTGATATTAAAACGAATATCGAAAACGAAAAGCCTTGTCTGCCATTTTTTGATATTCCGTAAAGAAAAACTAGTTTTTAGCAAAGTCCAAAAGAACTCTGACATATGGTGTTTCAAACAGAAATAGCTGACATGCAGCACAAGGAAGCAGCCCTGTGATACCATCCTAATAGACATATTTGAGTATACATTTAAAATGTTGTGTTGGTTATTTGCAGTCTGACTCCGAAAACCGTACAACACCCATCTGCTGTAAAAAGTTCAACTGAGAATAGTAGATTATTTGGGATCACCCCTAAAATGAAGTCAGATTTTGCTGCATTCAACTGACATTTTACTTTTTCCCACGCATTTGACCCTCATCTACTATGGGCATTGCAAACATTTAGCAGGTGTTCTTTGTCAGATAGCTGCTCATCTTGGATTAGATCCGTACTGCATGGGCTTTGGCAGACATCAATAACATGTTGTACATTACACACCTATGTGTTCATTTGCAGGCTGGCAATGGCGCAGTGGAATCAACAAACCTATGATCCGCCGTGCGCTCCCCTGTGCCAGGATGAGAACACATGGTTTGCTAGACAGGTGTCTCAGCAAGCCGTGGTAAACGGAGAAAGTGTTTATGTTGTCATAGCGCTGCTGACAGACACAAAAGATTGCGCTGTTTTGCCAGCATAAGGCGAGCAGTGCAGAGCAGTGACAGTGGGAGAGATGTGCAAGACAGATGGAGTATTAAACTTGGGAAGAGTCAAGATGAGTATTTCTAACATGTACTGTAGCTGTGTGTTTACAGTTAGCACGGGAAAAATTATTAATTTTGCTGATCTCCATTCATCTTTTAAGATGAAGTGGTGGTTGTGTGTGCACCTCAGCAAATGTGATAGGGGACTGGGGGTTTTGGCTGAACAGCCGCTTCATTACTATTATGTTACGTATTAATTCAGCTATTTCGGAGGAGCTTTGCACAATGCATTGCAGCAGTCTGCCTCTAGCCCTACGTGATATGTGCTTGAACCAGATTTTCCTCTTTCTTGGCCAAATCCAGCCTGTAACAATATGTGACTGTAATGCCTTCACTTCTGTGGTTCATATCCATTCGCATTTCTGAAGTCCTATGGGGCCTGACTGAATCTACGTCTCTGCATGCTAAATGCTCATGTGAGACTGGAAAGTAGGGCTGGGCATTTACAAAGGACTCACAACGATACGTTGCCAACATGCAATGCATATGCTATATGTAGCGACAATTACAATAGAGCTTAAAGCACAACTTGCTGTGTGTACCTGTACCACTTGCGTAGTCTGCACAATATTGATAACCGAACAAGTCACACCTATTTACCAGTAATTAAACATTTCTGTTCCAGTTTATTAGAACAGTACTGTGCATTGCATGCTCACTGAACTGAAATGTAAATGTTGCATATGAAAATAATGTGAAGTTTTCTTATTGTGTTACTGAAAACACTGTTATATTTGTGCCAGCCTGTCCCAGCCATTCCTTTAGCAAATAGCTGTGAAATTGACCAGCTGCTGGATATTATTTCCACATTTTGCTGCTCTTCACATGAGTGAAGTTACCTTTTGTTAGCATAGTCCTGATTGAAGACAGTGAACACATCACTTCCAGCTGGTTACCACCATCAAATACCATTATGTCCTGCTTGTTAACATTTTTTATGATTTTTTTTCTGTCGTGGTGGCTATTGGCATAGAACTGTTTTGTATGACTAAGTATTTTCACAGGCTACTGTTTTTTCTCAGGCTAGTATGAATGTGAAATGCTGTGCTCGCAGTATTGCATTGAATGTTGAACATTTTGGCATAGGGTTCATGGCTGTAAAATTAATTGTATAATAAAGATTTCTGGCTAGGCATGTTATTGCTAAATTATTGTTTAATTTAATACAAATATTTAGGAAAACAATTACTAGTGAGTGAGTATATTGGAATGGTACCACAAAAGTATATAATTGTTTTTCTGTTGATGAATGCTTGTCTATTTGCTAGGCATTTAACAATTCCAAATTGGAAGTAGGATTAGCCTTCTTCTGATAGAATGAATTGCTCAAGGAACTTAAAAGCACTGTGTTTTGTTCTTATATAATAAAGCTATTCTTCTCCCCTTGTAACTACTCATAAATATGCAGAGGACCTAGCACAAACATGATATTTCAATTAGTAATCTAGCGAGTTTTATGACTAACTGCCCCTGATTTCATACCTCCTGGAAGTCATATTAATCATGATTATATTTCCAGCCATGGCACATGTCAGTATTTGCTCAGTCCAGGTAACCTGGACTCAATTCCAAATTTGGTTTGAAATATTGATGCCATTGAGAAGGAACTAGGTGAATAGGTTGCTCATTCGTTAACAGAACAAAACACTGATAAAGTCAAACGGTAGCTAAACTTGCCTTGTATTTGTATGTTTCCCAGGCTGTCTACAAACTGGCGAGACACTTCCAAGACATGGACGACGGCAGCAGCTACATAGAGTTTGACGTGCCAGAGTTCAGCAACACCGTTCTCAGCCAGCTTAATGAGCTGCGGCTGCAGGGCAAGCTGTGCGACATAATCGTTCACATCCAGGGCCAGCCCTTCCGCGCCCACAAGGCCGTGCTGGCGGCCAGCTCGCCCTACTTCCGGGACCACTCTGCCCTCGGCACCATGAGCGGCCTGTCCATCTCGGTGATCAAAAGCCCCGAGGTGTTTGAGCAGCTCCTGGCCTTCTGCTACACCGGCCACATGTCGCTGCAGCTCAAGGACGTGATCAGCTTCCTCACTGCCGCCAGCTTCCTGCAGATGCAGGCCATCATCGACAAGTGCACCCAGATCCTGGAGACCATCCACTCCAAGATGAGCCTCCCGACGGGCGTCGGCAGCCCGGGGAAGGAGGGCTCCCAGGCCAGCCGTAACGGAGTCAGCGACAGCGAGCTCTTCGTGAACCCCACGCAAATCTCCCCCCCTTACTACCCCCGCCAGAGCCAGCCACCGGGCGCCGCGGAAACGGGGAAAAGCGCCGGCAGGTCGCGGCCGGAGGAGGGCCAGTCGGACCGCGGCAGCAGCGACGGGGTGTCGGAGCAGGACGCCGCCCTGGAGGGGGACGCGGAGCAGGTGGAGCTGATCGGCAAGGACGGCCAGGTGACGGACGTGCATGTGAAGGTGGAGAAGACGGACAGGCCGACGTACTCGGACAGCTCCTCGGCCGGCGACGACGGCTACCACACGGAGATGGTGGACGGGGAGCAGGTGCTGGCCGTCAGCGTGGGCTCCTACGGCCCCGTGGTCCAGGCCGCAGGCTACGCCTACCCGGGCCTGTCCTCGCCCTGCTTCGTCAGCCTCAGCAGCTCCAGCCCGTCCCGGTCCATCCTCAGCAGCTTCAGGGGCGGCCGGGCCAGGGCCAAGCGGCCCGCGGCCGTGCCGGCGGCGGCGGCGGCGGGCCACGGCGAGCCGCGCCCGGACGACGACGGCGGCGGCGGAGAGGCGGCTTCGGCAACGTCTGGCCTGGAGAACGACGTGCGAGAGCGCAGCCTGAGGAGCCAGTGGTACCCGTACAACGAGAGGCTCATATGCATCTACTGCGGGAAGACCTTCAATCAGAAGGGCAGCCTGGACCGCCACATGCGCCTGCACATGGGGATCACACCGTTCGTCTGCAAGTTCTGCGGCAAGAAGTACACGAGGAAGGACCAGCTGGAGTACCACATCCGCGGCCACACGGACAACAAGCCCTTCCACTGCCAGATCTGTGGCAAGTGCTTCCCGTTCCAGGGCACCCTCAACCAGCACCTGAGGAAGAAGCACATGGGGGCGTCGGAGGGCAGCAATCACACAGGTTCTCCGGACAGGACGGAGGGGAGCCTGGGTCAGAGGGACCCCCAGGATGGCTGCGAAGCGGTGGCCTTCGAGGCCCAGTATGCAGAGGAAGCATCAGCCAATGATGTGGATGAGGATTCAAAGTGCACCCCAGAGGAGACACAGCCGTCCAGATGTGATTTTTAGGCCCGTGTTTATGAATTTAGATCTAGAATATCAGCTCCCTTCACTTTGAGCATATCTTTCATAGAGGGTTTTTGTCCATTTTGTGAAAATCACTTCTAGAAAATTGATTCTTTCAGAGGAAAGGGAGTAACAACTTGCTATTTTTGCGGCGGTCGCAATAATCAAGACCACCTATTTGGTTTCCCTTCTTTTTTTCCCCCTTTCTTTTTTTAGAAACATATTTACAGAGTTATATAGGCATGTTGCAATAATTGATAATGTGAAAGCTCTGGTAAGATGCTTGTCATATCACCTTTTTACCTGACCTGTTTTTGCACATGTGGCCATAGGAGGTCACTAACTCACAAGAAATCCTTTTTTGTTTTTCTGCCAGTGCAAAGCTTTGTGTGACATATCCGTTCAATACCTCATGACGCTACTACATACTCATCAACAGACAGTATTCAAAATGTAACTCCACCGGGTTCTACCTCATAGCCAAGAACCTACCAGGAACAGATGCGTTCACCGTTTATTTTTTATTTTTTACGTTTTAGATATATTTAATTGCCAAAACTAGGAATGACCATCAAAGCCTTGTACACAAAGCCTTGATACTTAAATGGAATATTCCTAGCAGATTGTAATGGACAAAGTCCCTGTCAGATGTTTCACGGTAAATCAGGTTAAATTGTTGATAAAGAAGGTGCTATGTTAAGAGTGTTTTAGAGTCATTAGCTTACTTTGTTTTTAGAAAAGAGTAAGGGAACAGTCTTCATTCATTCAAGACATCGTTTCGGCACTCTTAAAACTTCATGTTTTGCAAAACAGATTAATCAATTAAATCTCTTATCATTGCTGTGGTGTAGCTTTTGGCAGTTTTATACAAAACTATTCTACCTTATTGTGTACCTGTAACTGTTATGGTGTGGCAGGGGGAGGTGACTTAACTGTTAACTAACTCATCTAACAGAACATTATTTTCATTATCTCAGCACACTAGGAACAGAGCAAGATCTGTTCACATAAACCATTAAGTATACAAATCATTATTTAGTATACAAAATATGCAAACAGGAAAAAGGAATTCCAGCCATCTTGCTATGGTATTTTTGTTCTCTCTCAAGTTTCCTCTCTGATATTAGCTATCAGTCTGTTCACTTGCTTTTACTAGGCCATATTTGACATTTTATAATGGAACTACTTATCTGTGAGCCTATCTTCTCTGCATCGGAGAGGGGAAAAATGTGAACTGAAACACATTTCCCTCATTTATAGATCTGCTTTTACAATATTGGTCTAGGTGTGGTATAACTATTTATGCTAGGTGGTAAAGGATTTTATTGGTAGCTGGTGATCCAAAGTATCGGTGCACTTTGTGAAGTTAGACAATAATGGCTCAAAAGTTGACCAAGTTAAAGTTTGTGTGCTCAATCCCACTTATATCTGAAGTAGCAGTAGTAGAAGTTCCATCAGGGTCGTATTTGGGATGAGGATATTTCAAACAAGCCTGTTTGGATAATTTTTTTTTTTTTTTTTTACTGCTTAATGAGCTTAGATACTTATCTTAGAAACATTGGCCACAATATTGCAAACCCAGCCGTGTCATTCCGCTTTGTTTTGTATGTTCTTATGCCTCATCCAGTCCATACTTACGTCTTTACTCAATTATTTCTGTTTTTATAATGTTTAATTGGAGAAAATTGGGTTTTGTATGTTTTTAATTCTTTAAACTAAGCTGTATGCTGGGGCGGGGGGGGGGGGGGGGGGGGGGGGGGGGGGGGGGGGGGGGGGGGGGGGGGGGGGGGGGGGGGGGGGGGGGG
>JAODUE010000024.1:3819815-3835861 GCA_027564755.1 Amblyopsis hoosieri
CGCAAAAAATTCTAAATGTATCAATATTCAACTGCAAATTGATGTAGGTTAGGGTTATCAGAATTGCAAAAAAATTCTAATTTGTATTCTACAGATCAAAATACATTGTTTTAACACCCCTCTCAATTGATTTGCAAAAAATAAAAAGAATGGCCCACCCTACTGTGTTGTACTGTGCTGACATGTGCTACCTGTTTCCAAGCAGGTGATGAGCAATGCAGATACATGTGTCAGTCAGAAGGAGATAACTTCATAGTAAGCCGTGGGACTCAGTTTGTAGATGGAACACGGTGTGAGACAGACAGGCCAGCTCCTTTTGGCTCTACATCCTCCTGTCTAAGAGGCAAATGTCAGGTAAAGGGTTGATCATCTTTGATTCACTGAGATTTATCATTGTCAGATTCTGGATATATTAATAAACGTCTTTTTTGTGTGTTTGGCTATGATGGCAGTTGTTTGGCTGTGATGGTGTGTTGCATTCTGGGAAAGTGAAGGACGTCTGTGGAGTGTGTGGAGGAGATGGTTCAACTTGCAGTTTAATATCGAACTCCTACAGTGATGGCCAGGCTAGAGGTAGCACTCACGTCAAGATACAGTATTTAGGACAATGGAGGTTAACGGTTTGATCTAAAGATACAATCTAGTCGAAAATCATTTTAGTCATATAAATAAATGTCATTATGATATACAGTAACTGAAGTTATAAGAAATGGATTCAGTCTACTGCACAGATGAAAGCATTTCAATTTGCAGTTCTGATGTGTGAAATTAAATCAAATGCTTTCTTTCACTCAGAGTACATCACCTTCCTCACTCTGCCAGCGAATGCCACGCAGGTGCACATTGTCAACACGGCACCTATCTTCACTCATATCGGTAAGCAAAGGGGAATTACATAGGGTTCAGATATATCTCATGGGATTAATACAATGACCAGTTAGACCTGTGTTTTCTGGTCAACAGCTGTGATGGTTGACGGCCAGTACATCGTGTCAGGGACTAGATCCATGTCTCTGAATAAGACTTATCCTTCCCTGTTGGATGATGGCCACCTGGAGTTCCGTCTCTACCTGACCCCTGACCTTCTGCCTGAGATGGAGGAGCTGGTGTTATCTGGACCAGTACAGCAGGAGATACACGTGCAGGTCAGCAAAAGGATGGTGGTGTTGGTTGTGGGGGGAAGTATTGTTTACATGGCCATGTCACCGACTAATATTATTTTCCAAAATGGAGCATAACGGTTTAATATTAGTTTAATACAATTGTTTGAAAACATTTTTAGATATATCTGTATCTTTATACAGTTTCAATGCTGTGTATAATGTATAAAGTATATCTTTATAGAAATAAATGATTACAGTATTCCTCATTTAGCTAGATATTTCAACCTTATTACATTTTTATTCTTCATTTGTAGGTTTATCGCAAATATGGAAAAGAATATGGAGAAAAAACCAGTCCAAATATTAGCTACCAATTTTATGTACCCATTTCTAAAGATGAGGTAACACAGACCAGTCCTAAGGGTAACTGGTCTGTCTCAACTACACCCTGTTCTGTGACTTGTGGCTCAGGTACATCTGTCCACTCTAGAATCTACATAAACAAAAAATAAGCATTACTGAAATATACATAAATCCAAACACACTGTTTTGGTGAATGTTTTCAGCTGTAACAATTTCTTCCAGGCATACAGAAGCATGTGCACATCTGTGTAGATGAACTTACTAATGAGCATTTGGAGGAGCAGTATTGTGAACTACTCCCTTCATCTGTACCACTACAGACAAGCTGTCAGCTGCAGGCTTGTCCTCCAAGGTGAAGTTTCCATAAATGCTACTCGTTCCCAAAACACACATTTCTTAAACAAAAAGGACTAAGGTGACAGAGAAATGACAACTGTAATACACTTTTAATATTCAACAAGGTGTCTATTCTATTTTACTGGAGTTATAATACATATATTACATTCATATTTCTGCTCTGTACTGATCCAGATGGGAAACTGGGGAATTTAGTCCTTGTAGTGCCTCCTGTGGTGGAGGTGAGAAAGTGCGCCCTGTCAGATGTGTCCAGGACCAAGAAGGTGGTGTTGAGATAGTTCCAGTCTCTGAATGTTCACCTGCTTCAGTCCCAGAAACTGTGGAGAAATGCAACCTACAACACTGCCCTGCCAGGTATGCATGTTATGGGTTTAAAAGTAGCAGCTTGCAATTAACAAAGTGGTGGAATAGGGTCAATTCTCACAGCACCGGAATTACAAGCAACCAAAATAAAATACTGTAATCAATGCCATTATGCTTGATGTTTGATATTCAATGTGTAATGAAAGTGCTACACTTGTGTGTATGAGACATGACATGCTTTGTAAATTGATAGCAGCATTTTATGTTAGTACTGTTGTCTACGATTAAGCAGCAAACAGATTTGCATGTTGGAGATATAAAGGATTTACACCTACCTGTTTGCATTCCACAGATGGCACGTTTCAGAGCCAGGGGAGTGTTCAGCGGTGTGCGGGCCAGGAGAAGCCAAGCGCGTCGTGTCATGTGTACGGCCAGAAAACAGTCAGGCAGTAGAAGTGGATCTCAGCTTCTGTTCAAAGCAAAACAGACCGCCTGACTATGTTCCGTGTGTGGTGGATGTGTGTCCAATTGGATGGGAGTCTAAGAGAGAGGTAGATATTCACAAATAATCAATGCTGTAACTGTAGGTGCCTTCACAAGGATGTATTCAGTTGAGATAAATGTACGACATACTAATATTTTTGATACCCAGGACCTTCCTAGTCTGAAATGGTCTGACTTGATGCCACGTTCTAGGCAAGCTCCTGTGTATGTCTGGAGCCCGGTCATTAGTCAGTGTTCAAAGAGCTGTGGGAATGGTAAGTGAGGTGCTTGTGATGGCGGAGAAATGAACATGCCCTTGTTACAGAAGCTCCACAGAAGGTTGATGCTTGTGTAGGATCCCTCCAGGTGTGGTTTTCCTGTGTGGACCATCAGACCAGGCTCGGGGTCCCTGAGTTCCAGTGTGACGGGTCGAGCAAACCCCAGCCGCACTCTGAGGCTTGTAACGCATCTCCGTGTCCACCCACGTAAGCCATGTCTTTATATATTCACTTTGAATATCGTCACCTTCCTAAAATCATGGCCTTAGTCATTTCTCATTGTCATTGTTTATTCAGGAAACACAAAATACTGAAGGATGTAGGCGATTTTACCACTATACTTTCTGTTAATGTCTTCTGGACCTCGGGTGTCCTTTATAAAGCTTTGATTGAGTAATTACCAGAGGTGGCCAGCATCATGAAAAATTACTTATGCCATTATTTTAGGAAGGTGCCGATATGGAATTCATATTCCAAAAAGACATCTTCCTTTATGTACTTTACATACTGTATACTATCCTGTATACCTCATCTAAGACAGCAGTGCAACCAAGACTAATGCAGCTGCACCACTGGTAGCTTGTGATGTCATTTAGCAGCAGCACACTGATTCTCCCCAGCAGGTGGCACTCTAAGCCAGGCGTGTGCAGCGTAACGTGTGGAGGAGGGCTTGCCAGCAGAGTGCTGTACTGTGCTGGGACGGCCCTGGGGCAGGAGGTGGTGGTGGAGGACAGCGAATGCTCCTCCTCCCCTAAGCCCACAGCCGTGGTGGCGTGTAACACCAACAGCTGCCCCGCAAGGTAGAGCACAGCACGTCACACCTTTACCGCCTGGCGTCAAGGACAGTCTGCACACTTCCACTGTGCTCCCACGACCAGGTGGAAGGTGTGGAGAACAACAGCCTGCTCCGCGACCTGTGACCTGGGCGTGGCCCACAGGATGGTCTCCTGTGTCCAGTTCGTAGACGGGAAGGAGAGCGACGTGCCGGAGGAGTGGTGCCGCGCGGCCATCAAACCGGCAACCACAGTGCCTTGCCTGGTGGAGTTGTGCACCTTCAGATGGGAGGCGAAAGAGTGGGGGCAGGTACGGATGAGGACGCCATAGCCCACCTTTGGGATTTACTATGTTAAATGTGATTTACTATGTTAAATGTGATTAAATAGTAAAATACGTTTTATTATGTTAAATGTCGTTGATGGTGGCCACTGGAAGCTCATTTTTACAAAACATTTAACTTTTTCGAACAGCGAATATCTCCTAACGGACCGCTAGCTGTCTGTTCTGTGTGTGCGTCGAAAAAATGATCTGGTGTTTCTACACAGCTTTGACTAGCTGTGTACATAGGAACACAAACACACGACACTATCACAGCCTTGGCAACGTGTGTCCAATTTGGGGGGCGGAGTTTCTGAGGGCACCCTATGGCACTGAAGAGAGAGGTGTTTTATTGTTTTGATATAGAGTTCAAATATCAACTTTCATCTTTCTTTGGAATCCCTCACCCCTCCTTTATAGCTACAGTTGTTCCATTTCCAGTCCGCCTGTGTTGGAAAGTTAGAATGTGACACGTTGTGCAGCACAGTAACAGAACTGAAGAGCTTTCACTGTTCCCCAGTGTTCAGCTCCATGCGGTTACGGGATCCAGTCCAGAGCCGTTTCCTGCTTGGGGCCCTCTCAGCCGGAGCCCCTCGGCCCCCTACTGTGCATGCACATGCCCAAGCCCATTACCATCCAGGGCTGCTTCACGGGCGGCTGCAGCCAGACAGAGGCACAGCCGCCCAGTGTGACTGTGCCCGCCCCCCCACCGACACCCATCATCACCACTATAGCCAGTCAGCTGACACTCACAAACACACACACTCAATACAAGCTGGGGCCAGTTGTGCGGGAGATCACATCACAGCTGTGTGTCTTTCCAGACGTGTGTGGGCAGTTGCTATTGGAGGAGTCCGGCACCGTGGACTTAAGGAACATGACTGGCCGCTGCACCGTGTCGATTGGCCGACCCCTTGATGAGGTCATCCAAATAAAAGTGGAATCCAGCTCCTTGAACTGTAAAAAGAGTAAGATACAGTACAGTACATGTTTAGGTACCATCTATACCAGTGTTCCCCAAGCCTGGTCCTAGAGGGCCGCTGTCCTGCATGTTTTAGATGTCTTCCTGCTCCAACACACCTGACTTAAAGGAATAGCTTGTTATCAGGATTCTAACACATTACCAAGGCTGGGGAAGTGTTATGTGGTGCAGTCTGCACCACTTTGTTTGTGTTCCCATTTATAGAACGTAAAAAACACCCGACTATTTTTTAGGGCACACAGAATGGGAAGCTAGCAGACCGTGTGGAGATATTAGCTGAATTTGACAAAAAGTGTAGTAACTATTAATTAAAGCAGTATTATACTTTTCACATTTTTCAAATCTCCTTTTGAGCCATAATGGTGAGACACGGTGCCTTGCTAACCCTGGTACCTGCACTTGTCATCTTGTACTGCAGTGAACTGTATTGCCTACAGTTGACTGACCAATTTGAACATTTTTGCCTTACTTCAATTCAGCTGAAATAATTAAATAAAATATTATTCAACTGCATATATAGTAACGAAATAGTATTCAATAAGAAAACAAATATATGTAATTTAAGATTATACATAACACAACAGAACAGAACAGAACCATAGGTTAAAACAATAAGTGTATTGAGTGATTGTAACTCAGTGACCCTCTACTGTAGAGGAGTATGTGGCATTCTTTGACCGGATGGTGTTCGTGCGGAAGTGTGAGCAGGTGGGAACCACTGAGCTGACCACCAGAACCAACGTCCTGCTGGTACGTCAAAACCTCCTGACCACAGGCAATGGAGTCTTGCTCTCCTACAGCTCAAAGAAAACCCCTAAGAGGAGTCATCATGGTAAGAGGTTACAGTGCAGCATTGATTCGATATGTGGTTGTGTGTTACTTTAAACTTTTCTTGTAATGTCGATAATGACTCAAATTATTAAGTTAGTAGCATTCATGTTCAACAAACATGTTTGTAGTTTATAGCAGTACTGAGTAGCTGCTTCGCTTGACATTATTAAGACAAACGACAATGAGTTAATCAATGGTGACTTCAGATTACTGACTGATCTGCAATACTATGTTCCAATGATGAAAAGTCACTTCTCTTCCGCAGACTGCGACAGCCAACATTTTTCCCCCAGTGGCGTCTTTGACAATCCAACAACATCAAACACAAATCACACCTGTCGGGTCCTAATCAATGCTCCTCCCTCAGTGAAGATCAGAATCCAGGCACTGAGCATACGCATGGCGTTTAACAACACCAACTCCCATTCTACCTACATTATGGTGGGTATGCTGCTACTGTCCTATCTGTGGGCTATGTACAATATTTTCTTACCATGCTTTTTGTTCATGTTGTCCATGTTTATTCAGATCCGGGACATGGATGTGTTAAAGACCAATGTCTTTAAAGGGCCACATCTTTTTCTCTGGCAGTCCTCTGGAAACATGGCTGAGATAGAGTTCCATGGAGACTACCTGCATTCCAAAGGAAGGTTCAGGGCGGAATATTCCTTTGTGCACCTTTAATACGGAATAGTATGTAGCTGAAAGGCATTTCCTTATAGTTTACAAGGTTTCATCCAGTAACTATGATTGCAACTGTAGTACATGTCTGTTTTAACAGTTAAATAGGAAAACTGTGTTTTTTCTTATTAGTCAATGTTCATTCACTCTGAAAGTGTAAATAAACACAACAAAAAATATATAAATACTCAAGGTTTTTAAGTCACTGGCAGACAAAAACAATCATTATTAAATCTGAGTTGGTGAAGAATACTCTATATATATTTCCTTAGAATATTTCTATGTAAATAAAACAACATATTTCCACAATAAGTACATTGTATAATTTCTTGTCATCATTAAGGCAGTGCTTTGATTGTCACATACTAGATGACCCCTCCCAAATTCTCCTTAATAAAAGTGTGCCATTGTGGCTTCCAGACACTTTCTGCTTCTAGCACTGCTTCATTATAATCCAAGTTGGGGCCCACATCATGCCATGTGTCTACCAGGTATCACTTCTCGGCCTTAGCTGTGTCTTCCATGAGCACTCTCATATCCAACAGAGCATTCTCTATAGCCTTGGCAAAATTGGCAGCATGGGTCTCCTCACAGCTGTTAAAGGCTGTGATGGCAATGTTGATGTGCTCCTCCATTGGGTTGTAACACACCCCGTAGCCATCTGGCACCATTGGTCCGAAGCACATCACGCAGTCTGTCTTGGAGCCAACCTGCACATTGATAAAACGATAACGGCGTGATAATATATTGCAGTCCCATTGACATGCATCTCGTGCTTACACTTAAAACTACCTGACTGGTAGAGAGATGAACATGTTGAGCCACAGCATATGAGGTATCCATGAATATTCTTGGCATGGAGGTCAGGTCTACAATCCCCAGCAGCTTAAGTCCAAGGAGGTGTCGGTCTATGGCTTGTCCATGAATTGCCTGAAAGAAAGAAAAAAAAAAAAGCCACTGTTGGAATAAATAGATATCCTCATGGACAGTGGATGAGCTTATTACTCACATTGTACGTGTTTACTCTGTGTGTCTCAACCGCCCTCTGAAGCAGTGCCACCTTCTCTGTGTTCTGTTGACACACAGGCAAGGAACAGTACTTGAAGTACTATATGAAGTTGTGTGTTTTAAATGCAACGTTACTGTGAACACCGTGAGAGCAGTCTTACCAATTTGGCTGGATCCCCCATGGCCTGGACAAATTTAAGAGAGTCCACAGTAGTGGCCCTGATGGTGTCTGTTCGGCCATATCTGAACATTCTTAGAGATGCAGTCTCACAGCAAGAACAGGAATTATTATACATTCTGTAAATCAAATGGGATTGCAATCATTGTCAGTGTATGTCATTAATGTTGTTCAACCAATAGCATTGCAGGTGAAGAGTGTTATTAGACTCGCCTATAATAAGCAAGCTGTAAAGCCATTTGCACAAACGCGTCTGGGTGCAATTTGTGTTGCTTCGGGACATTTTTCCCAAAATGAGAAAACAGTAGGACCTTCACATCAAGATCGTCCACCATCCTGACAAGCGAAGTAAACATTGTGTTAGGCATCGCCATTTCTCCCCACGACAACACAAAGAGGCGTCGCTACCCTTATTAAACACACACATGTCCATATT
This sequence comes from Amblyopsis hoosieri, assembly GCA_027564755.1. Classification (NCBI taxonomy): domain Eukaryota; kingdom Metazoa; phylum Chordata; class Actinopteri; order Percopsiformes; family Amblyopsidae; genus Amblyopsis; species Amblyopsis hoosieri. Next base: position 3,827,914 of record JAODUE010000024.1, read on the forward strand.
CTGCTTGGCCTTCTCAATGTCCCTCTTCACGTCAGGGGTAATGTTAAAGCGCAGCTTCTGAGGCATGGGCAGAGGTACCATCGGTGAGCGGACGACTTTGGCCCTGCGCCTGTTAAGAAACAATCAGTGATCACAGTAACACTGGTGGTCGTGGAAAAACTGACTGGCTAAGTGTTCACCCCTTCGTGTAACTTACATGTACCCAACAACATAGTCGATGAGATACACAATGGGGGGGCCCTCTGCAGGCGCGTGTTCATACACCAGTCCACATGCTCCATCTTCACCAACAATGAACTGAACATGGTTTCCAAAAGAGAATTTCCAGCAGTCAAATACTAGAGAGCTACTCAGTAACAGCCCAAGACATGGACAACCTGTCTTAATAGGTACAGTGGATCTCTTGTAGTCATGATCATAAAATATCAAAAGGAGGGGGCAGTGGGTGGTACTCCCTGGATGTAAATGAAGGGTTTGGTGTCTGGGAATGACAAGGAGAGAGAGAAACCATGTTGGCTAAAGCATGCTACTGTAACATAGCATGACTTTTGAAGTTCTTGCATATTAGATAAGTGATGTCCAAATGTGTGTTCACTCACAGTATTACTAATATTAGTTTTCATATTTTGTATCACACATTAATTGGCTATTCAGCCTTCGTCCAAATACAAAACAATGGACAATTTCTGCATTTGTTTCTCAGTAGGATAAATACAGCTGTATATATCTATTGAGGTGCCATATTCTGTTTGAACATACAGTAGCATCGACAATGCTATATTAATGTTGGCTAATGAAAACACTTGTTATAGCTACATCTGTGTTAAGTCTATGTGGCATGTCCGTGGAAATGGGCCATTCAGTGAATAATGAGCTAACCTGCAACGTCTTATCGAACCAGCGGTTCCCACTGTTCCGGCGGGTACCTCCACCATGTAGCATGTGGGCAGCCACCCGGCTGTTTGAGTACAGCTCATCTGACACGCGTGGCATGGGGGCATCCAGGCAAACTGTGAAGATACTCTTCTGGATGGCACGGACCGACTCCTTATTCGTCTTATCTAAGGATGTCAGAACATTACAAAATGCATTTGTGTCTGAACCCACCTTTAGGTTTAGGTCTGTAGGTTCTGTAGGCAGTTGCTTCCATTACAATCCATTGGCCAACCTCACCCTTGATAAGGTTGTTGTAGGCCTTGCCCCAAGTGTTTCGGTGCTGAGACGTCAGGATGCCGATAGGCTCCTTGTTTGTCTGTAGGGACGAGTTCCAGATCTTCTCCAGCTGCATGTAAATCTGGTCCACGGTCAGCCGAGATCCATCGCTGTTGTACACATCCAAGACAAAAAACTGCAAATAAAATGTGTTGGGAAGACATTGAAGGAGATTGCCTGTTGTTAAGTTATTGCACAACAATGAGACAATATGAGTGACGTCGTTTGAAATGTGTCTATGGATTGTTAGAAATAAAGACGCTAAACAGCAGAAGTACAACATCGCCATCTAGAGAACCTGGAAGTTGTGGACCACTGTGATGTGGGTCGGAGCCATTTTTCCAATGGCGTAATTCATTACAGTATCTCTCTTCGGTCCTGGGATTCGGCAGGAGGACAGGATCTGGTAATATTGGTCCATGCACAGAGGCTTGCCACCCAGGTATTCTACAGGCACAGTCTTACTGGGACACAGTAAGACTCACATTATTCATTTGTAGGTCAATTCCATTCAACGTGAATTTCACATTTGATAACTTGTGGACTTCATATGAGGTTTGTAGCGTTTTGCGTGTGAAAACATTTGCTCCATATTATTAGAAATAAAATAAATTTCTCAACTCACTTGTCGACCATTTTTTTAAAGTCCAAAACTCCTGCGATCAATTTGGCAGCAAATCTACAAGAAATAAATCACACTAATGATAAATATATTGTAAGATTCAGCTTTTTTCTCTAAATATTTGACTCTTTGTTTCCAAATAGGCAATAATGTAAATAGCCCATCACTGTAGACCTTGAATGTTGTCTCTGCTGGGATATGTTTTGTATGGGGCTACATTGCTCCCAGCATATCCTGCAGGTCAATGTGGTCAAAGCCTGAAATAGCCATAGTGCGGAGGGGAGCCTGTGAAAAGGTTGGCTTGAAGTGGAGGCTAACGCACAACTTCATATAAACAACTTATGAAATTAAGCTAAATAACCTGCCGATTCACAGAAGCCTATACAGTATCTGTAATGCTTTATACAGCATGTGTTATATTTGAACCATACACAATTCAACCAACACATTACAAAGCACTGAATCTCATCTAGGGCAGTGTTATATAACAGGTCCACTAGCTATTGCAGGTTTTAATCATGTATAGTGGTCTTTACTGTGATATGTGATTGTGTACTGTACCTAATCTGTCCCTGGCGATCCTGGAAGTGCATTCTGGGTAGAACAACCCCAGGGCTGGTATAGACCGCCACTGGCATGCGGCAGTCCAGATAGGCAGACTGCATCCACCACTCTGACAGCTACACAAGCAGAAGGAGTCAGTGTAGCATGCTGTAGCATGTTACAAAGTATTACACCCTCCGGTATCTTAGGGTGCATGTGTCAACGCATTACTGTACATGTCAACAATTCCATACTCTATGGAAACACATTTTGATTTATCTGCGACTCCATGCAACAAGTGTCAATGTTGTTTTCAATGAGATCCCTATCTCATACAGGTAGTTCTGCTCTCTCAGGCCCCTCCCTATTGAATAACACTGACGGCAGTAGGACCACGGAACAGTACCCAGTTCTCTGTCTTGTGTGCCCGCCGCTCCAAGCCCTTCTGCAGACGCTCCCCCACGCCCCCCTGGAGGAAGTCCCCCACCAGTCCGCGGGTGTGTTCCAGCTCTTCCTCACTCACAATGGGCTCTAGCATGGCCAGGTAGCGCTCACACGTCTGCTTCAGAGGGGGCACGGGAAGCTTGGGTAAACCCTCCTGGGTCACCACGGACCTCTCTGGCACCTGTGTTGATGTTTTAGCCAGGCGAGACGGCCTCACAATGCTAGGCCGCAGCTAGAAGTAAAGCGTGGGAATGGTCTGAAAATCACTCTGATACTGTTGTATGCCTTAAAGGTTTGCGTAATACTCTTTATGCCTCGAAAATATATTTGAAACATTCTAATGAAATTGCAAAAATATTATGCCGTACAAATCAAGCTGTGAACTAATTATTAAATATGATTATTCATGGAATAAAACCTGTATTCATTAGGCATGGGAAATATTTTTGACTTAGAATGAATAACTCACTTATATCTCATATCTTACCAAAGTATGCTTGTTATTAGACCTTTGTAAACTGACACCAAAGCTAACAAAACAAAACAAAAAACTGTGAACTCCACTGGCCAATAGCAATGATTTGTTTTGACCCGCTGTTAACTCGGCCGAGCCTATAAATAGACAGCTGAGAGTGTTCATCAACCTTTGGAATGAAAGCTACAGTAAAACAAACACAACACAGCTGCGCCCTTGCGGTGCCTTATTATATTTTACAAGCAGAAAACGTTCAATGCAGCTGGCTAATGATGCCATATATGCAACATTAAACATCAAGAAAAGAGACCGTAGGACTACATGTAAGCAATGTGCTAAATAACAAGTCAGCTGCTATATGGTAGGCTACCCCAGTGGTCAACAAAATTCACATTAACATGGTTGCTTCATACTAGCCAATGTGTTCGAATGTTATGTGCATTGCCCCACCCCCTTATTGACCATAGCAGCAGTAGCCTAATAACGATCACGCCGCCACTGCTCCAGCACAACCCTCAATGCAAGAATTAAGAAAAAGCTACTCACCGCAGATCTAACAATAAGGGCCAACATGATATCAAAACGGCGTGCTTAAAGCTTGCTTCTCCTGATAATAAACAGTTGGAGACCTTCGATCTGTCATGTCCATATGGTCTATGGTTATCTCAAGGACAAACTGAAACATTATTAGGCTGCAGTAAGCACACCGTTTCTAAATACCCCGCCCCCTTTCGGATTTGTTGAGACAAGACAACATAAATGTTTACAGAGTTGGCATACATGTAGGTAGGCTATATTCATTTTTATGAGTGGCATTCCATAGCTATTAGGATACATAAACACGCCATGAAAAATATACCGTAGGCTACACTACGCAATGTTGGATACGAATATGGTGTATTAAATTCTAAATAACATTTTACAGTTAGGCTACAATGCAGAATTCATAAATAATATGGTGTAAGTTAAGTATGACGTTTAGTTTGGGAAAATAAAAGAAAGAAAGAAAAGCAACCGATGGAAAATGTACTGCATAAAGTGCGTAAAATCGGAGCACGTGAATGAAGCCTACCATTTATTAAAAGCCACACGATGGCGCTCGCCCAACATATTTCGAGAGAAACTAACTATTTGTGGAAACGAGAAAATACATAGGCTACTATTATCCAAACAATTCACCGATAAAAATATGGTATATTTATGGGTAAACTGTACTGTATATTTCTGTAGCCTCTTTGGAAAATATAATCATGGATCAATTCGTTAGTGCTAAAGTATTCCCAAGGATACAATCTGTAAAGATCACATTCTCAGGATCGCATTAATAATAAAAAGAGTGGAGAAGGTAATTCAGCTTTATAGTGTTTTATTTGAAAAGGAAAAAAAACGAAATAATAAAGAATTTTGCAAATCAAAATGCTTCAATAGCTCTGGTCCAACTGCTGCCAGATAACAATGTATGTTTTAAACAAATTGTTTGTGCAGCGAATATTTGCCCAAGGTCTGTCTGCTGCCAATTCATAAACTCTGACAGTCCTCCAGAGCCCAACACTGAAATAATGCTGGAGATGTTTGCTGTGTCCAGCTGTTCCGAATCTGATTCGTCGTCAGTCCTGGTACGTTTGCATGGCACCGGTCCTAGGTCTGGGATATAGAACTCCGGGTCAACAATGTGAAAACTTGAGTCCATCTTTCGCTTTTTGCTGTATGCCTGTGCGCCCTGTGGCTGTTTTGGTGACGCGCAACAGTCTGAGTGGAAGTATCCATTAGTGACTGTAGTCACCACATGCGTATCTAGGTCCAGGACAGTCTTCTGGTTCGCGTGTGGATTTGACATCGGTAAGTCCCAGGAGCATTTGTCAGCACAGCTCCAACATGGGTCCGAAAGCATGAGGTTGGAGTCACACAGTGAAACCATTGCGCATGCAGACGCGTCTTGGTGTGCCACCTCTGCAGAGTGGTCATTCAGCTGGTGCGCTCCGCAATGCCAAGAGTCTGACTCGTCCCCGCCAAAGTTGCAGTAGAAGTCATCCGCCAACTCTGTGAAGTTCCCAGTCAGTTCAAGGTAGTCTTGCTTTTCATAGGCTGAGGTTACATCCTCGTGATAGTGTATCCTCTGTGCTTGCGTAAAGTTCTTGTTCATATACAACTGCCTGGCGTTTCTTAGTACGTACGTTACCAATAAGTTCTTGTGTAGCTTGATGCCTCCTCTCTGCGTCCTGGAGCTTTGGATTTTCCTTAAAGAAATGGAGATCAGATTCTGTGCGTCAAATGCACAATCCATCCTCAAACGGGCCACCCTTCTTTGTCTTTACTCCCCTCAAAACAGTAATGGTCTGTCTAAAGAAATATATGTATGTTTAGTAAGAATATCTACTTAATTCGTGCAGACTGTGCGCATAGCGCTCCATGTCTTCCCAGTAAAGGCATGGATTTGCTACTCTCATCTTTCCTTGCCACGCCCTCCGTTTGACACCGTCCAATAGGAAGGAAGCAGTCCCTCTGTTATACGCAAATATCACTACACAATCCTGATCCAGGATGGACATGCTGCATTTCACAATATATGTATAGGCTTGGGCCTATCTGTTTTTTGATTTTTTTATTTCTGTTACTAATTTGAAAATGTATTTCTTCATATAGAATAGTTAGAGAGTATCACAGGGGTTCGTTGGGAAAACTACAAACCTCAAGAGAATAGAATAGAATAGAATAGAATAGAATAGAATAGAATATTTTTTATTTATATTATCACATGTTTATTTTCAAGATAGAACTGTAGCATATGCACATGCAAGCATACACACACACACACACACACACACACACACACATTTTAATTTATTGTCTGCACCTGAATATGATGTCATAAGGGTTCTGATTGATAGCGGAAATGTTATCACTGTACTCATATCTGCGAGGTTAAAGCTCTTTGTTGAGAGACTGCCTGTCCCCCCTGCCACACACCTGTTTGTGTGTACACGACACACATGGACCCACACATGGCTGACATCACAATGAACACCTGGATATTGCTTTGATTTCCTGCCAAATGGGTGAATCAGCGAGGACAACCACTATTATGGTTATCATGCCTTAATAACAGAGTAAATTAAAGTCTGACATGACTGCTGGTTTGAAAGCATGTCCGCCTCTCTTGTCAGGAATTTAGGATGAATGGCTTTCATTTAGTATGACATGGCACAAAACAGCTCAGTACACAATACTGTACATCACAGTGTTATGGATGATAGGTTTATAACAATGGCATTGTTATGAAAACATAACTAACATATGGCAGGCTATAGCATATCATAGAATAGAATAGAATAGAATAGAATAGAATAGAATAGAAAATATGTATATATTTAATGAAATACACACATTTTATATTTATATTTAAATAATATTATTGGCTTTTACATATTTGTATTAATCATGTATGTTATCAAAAGCAATTGTTTTATTTCATGTTGTTTAACTAAGGCTATTAGAAAAGTGATGTTTTTTGTTTGTTTTGTGCTTATAATCTTGTGTGAATCTGAATTTGACACCAATACGCTTTGTAAATTAATATATCAGTATGTTTCTAGGCCATTCCAATCTGTCTGACAGGGTGTGGTAATGGTAGAACACAATAAAGCACTGAAAGTAACACAGCTCCCAGTCAACACCATTATTCCAGTGAGTGCAGCAGAATTTAAAAATTCAAGAGGCTACCAAATAAGCCTCTCTCTCTATACAGTATGTACATAATCCATTTGCTGTGTTTAATCTCTCCTGCGTCCAAACATTACATGTAATATTTTCAGTAGTTTCGTGGAGTTATAAATGGTTGAGCCGTCTGGAGGCATTGTGGCCCCACTTGTCCCAAACATCTGTGATGTGGGTGGTGCCCGACTGATAGCCTCAATGACAAACCTGCTCTCAGCCATTTTACCCAAGCTTGTGTTGTACCATGTTAGTAAACGTAAACATTAGATTTTATGTCAGTAAATGGCTATATAATCTGTGCGTGTGCGTGCACGCGCACATGCATGCATATGTGTGTGAGTGTGTGTATGTGTGTGTGTGTGTGTGTGTGTGTGTGTGTGTATGTGTGCGTATGGGCCTCCAATCAAGACATAGCCAGTCTATTCAGCCATATGTTAACCAGCTATAGGCTGTACCTGCAGGGCTGAGACTGTTAGTATACAGGGTAATATGTATTCAGCATGGGCATGGTAGGAACTGTTAAGGATCACAGTGAAACAAAGAAAATTGAGGATTTCATCCTCTTGAAGGCAGAGCAGAGATATGCGGGTCTGTAGAAGATTCATACAATTACTGGGGAGGCGGGGTGCTTTATTTACATATGCAATATGCATAAACAAGGTTACTGTGAGGGTGAAATAACCGCCAGTAGAAAGGGAGGGGTGCTGTGTGTGTGTGTATGTGGTGCATGGGGAGAATAAAAGGCAAGGCTATGCGTTTGTGTGTGTGGTGGTGGGATGGATATGCGTGTGGATGTTGGGTGTTAGGCAGAAATATGCGAAGGGTATGTATACTGTGTGTGTGTGTGTGTGTGTGTGTGTGTGTGTGTGTGGGGGGGGGGGGGGTTATTGGGAGGGAGAAAAATTGTTTTTTAAATATTTAAGAAAGCCATAAAGCAT
>JAODUE010000024.1:3843563-3863448 GCA_027564755.1 Amblyopsis hoosieri
ATTTTCCCCCCCCTTCCAAGGACCCTGGAAGCAACAACAACAGCCACCACAAAACCCCCTTGGTTTCTGTCACCCGCCCCCCCCCCCCCCCCCCCACACACACATACACACACACTCCCTCCCAGGTTCAGCCCACCTCCTGTCATTGCTGGATACCCCCCCCCCCCTTCCTTCCTTCCCAAACATCACCCTCCACCCCCACCCACCCCTGCTGTCCCCCACCCGCAGCGCTGAGAAAAGATGCACCAACATCACCCAACAGATAGGCCAACACACACACACACACACACACAGAGTCCCAGCTAATCCGCTCTGTGCGTGAGCACGAGGCTCAAACAGAGCAGCTCTGGGAGATGATGGGAAGATGTAGGAGATGCTTCAGTCAGGAGATGACACAACCAGACTGATAGGTTGAATCATCCAACGGTGGAGAGAGGGAGCGAGAGAGGGAGGGAGAGATGCCTTGGTGGACTAGCTCGGTTACCATGACAACGTCGCACAGGCGAGCACAAAACAGGAGCATGCAGACAGAATGTATTTCTGCTGATACTTGCACATGTGACACGGCCTGAGAGGTGTCCACAGGCCCTTATAAACCACATATGGCCACAGCCTCTAGCCTCTTCCACTAAAGACAAGAGCAGCCCAAGACACTATAGGCATCATAAAGATCTACAGCATAATACGTATCTGATAACCGCATAAACACCTCACTTATGATTTAGATTAGTGAGATTAGTATTTCCTCTCTGTGCTCTTCTAACAGCTAGAACTGGTTTCTCCTTCCTTTAGCTCTCTCTCTCTTTCTCTCTTTCTCTTTCTACAGGCTCAGTCTAACCTCCCCCTCCCCTTTCCTCAAGGGAATAAAGGTCGTAACGCAAATTATTACTCAAACCCGAGTTGCCATAGAAACGCAGTCATGTGACTAGAGCAGGCACGCATAGACCACAACAAAGAGGTAGATGAGGAACCAGCTATGGGAAGAGCTGTAGCTTCACACTGGTGCCTTGCAATGCGTTCTCTCAATTCACATTTGAAAAACGGAGAGGCTAAAAACCATGCAGCAGACAAACAAATGCTTCTTTCTAAGTAAACTCAAATGAAAGTTGATGATTGTGAATGTAGTCTTTATTACAGTAGGCTCCTGCAGTGTGCATGTGCCACACATTGTGTAGGCTACCTTTCCCTACCAACCAGGGTGTGTCCTATTCACCATGTCCTTCTTGGAGGAAGTCTATGCGCCTGCTGTTTAGAATTTCTGTGAAATGGCGGCAGAAATCTGAAGGGTGGTGTGTTTCAGTGCACTTCTAAAATAGGAGCTGTACGTGACGCTTGTACAACTTTTTGAACCGCAAACATTTTGCATCCTTCACTCTCAAGTAACTAACAGTGTTTCCATCGGTGACATGAAAGCTATTTATTGGCTTGATTTGAGATGTTGTTTTGAAGTAACAGTATATTACCTTGGAAGCATTAAAGTCACTGTTGGGAAAACATTACACTGTACTGCTGACATGTCTCATATAATACAGAGAAAGCGTTAGATTTATATTGTAAAAGTCAATGTCATTTGAAGTATAAATAACAATAAGATATAATTTTGGAATTTAAACTATTAAAGGCAGGGTCAGTCATTCTCGAGAACGCTTGCTAACCTCAAGCTCAAATCAAAACAATTTTCCTCTGCAGCGCCGCCCCACACATTGAAATGCAGTGCTTAGCAAAATGGCTTTGTTGTTGTTTGTTTGATTATATTCCAACTGTATGTATTGAGCTAGGGCTGTGTACACACATGCAGACAACAGTAAGCTAGCGTAATGAGAGGAGATATTTTACAAAAAGTGTATTAGTTTACAATTAGCCTGCAATAACTGACTATACCTTTAAATCTCCAAAGAACAACGTAAAACCTTTCTTATGGTGCAAGCAACATGTTTGCCTTTATGTAAGAAATTGTTCTTGATTTTGCAAATAAAGCTCAAATAAATAATGTACCACAGTACAACATAGGTTGTTATGTAGTGAGAATGACATAATTTCAATGTAGCTTGTTCTTGCTATAGGCGATCTTTATATTTGGTCTGGTCCATCAACGTCTCCACAGCAATGGAACGAAGAACATTTTATACAGATGAAGTCACTGCATGTGTGGTTATGAACATTCAGTGCTATGTGCCTTAGTCTCTCTCTCTCTCTCTCTCTCTCTCTCTCTCTCTCTCTCTCACTCCCTCTCTCTCTGTGAACCTGAATTCAACTGTAGTCACACCAACACACACAATTTAAGGAGTGTAACCACCAGCGTGACCCCACACTGCTGACCGTTTTCCCCTCAGTCTGCCACAAGTCCCTTGTGGGTTCAGGCAGCAGCTGAGTGTTCAGTGATGTCTGCAATTATCTTGTGTCTAGACAATGTCTAGAGCAAGGAGTGGAGATGTGCATATAGGGTGGCTGTGTCCTATATAAGCACATAGGCCTAGAATCATCCTTTAAAAATGTCTTTCAATGTCTTCCTCACCAATGTGGGTGTAAACAACAAAGTAAGCAACAAAAGGATTCCAGTACAATTAAAATAAAATAACCAATAGAAATATTTTAGTAGAATATCAATTTGAACTACATTGTTGTGTATCACATTTTATGTAAGGTAAAACTCACTATTGAAAATGTGTATGTTTAGACAAATTACTATGCAATGTCTAAAATATGGAATATTTTGACGGTTATGTCAAGATTTGACCAACATTTTCTTTGTTTGTTTTCTGATAGTCCAATGTATCATGTATTTAAAATGCAGATAAGATGTTGCAACAAGCACAATGAACACAACACAAACAAAACATGGATAGTAAAGCTATGGGTGAAAGATTCAGTGGGGATAGAAGAGGCTATGAGAGATTGAGCAGGTGAGCTGAGAAAGACCCATGGGCTTCAGCAAGAGAATAGATCAATAACTAATTTCAGTACCAAGCTTGACTTGCACTGTTTTCCAATAAATGCTGGGTGGAGAGCACTGGTTTTGCCCTCCCCCAACTATCTCTCTTCTATCACCTTCTGCTAGCAGGGATTGGCTTCTCTATGGAGGGAATATGATTCCCCTCACCCCAGCATTGTTGGTTGGGTGGATTTACTGTAGCCCCTGTAGCTGTTTTATTGTATTTAAACATAATCCAACCTTGTAATTTCCATAGAACCCTGTGTGAATGGCCTCAAACCCTATGCCGTCTTTGATTTGCCATTTCATAGCATCCTTCTTCCCTTGTATTTTGTTGGGCGAAATTTAGATTTCGTCAACACAGAGTAAGCAGAGAGATTCCAAAAGACAGGAGAGTGAAGCATGTGTGTGTGTAGGGCTTGCTGCTGTTGCTTCTGATACTGCTTTCCTCTGAGGCTGTGACCTAGATAACTAGGAGGAGTTAAAGCTGCTTGCAAGCCTTGGAGCCAACCCGGCGCTAGCAAAGTCAGGAAGGGGTTAATTGTGAAATGCAATGTCCTATTTATTTTGCCTGTCACAGACACATACTGTATGTACTCTGCGTGGTGACCACAACTACAGTACATTTCTTGAAAACCACTTATTGTCCATGGATGGGGGTTGTGTGTGTGTGTGTGTGCATGCTTTATCCTTTGCGTGGTGTTCATATTTTTGTTACTCAGCCAATGTTTGTGGGTCTGGTGGGCATTTAATATCAATATAGCCACAACAATGTATATACTTTATGAAGTTTACTTCATTTATATTAACACGTTTAACTATTAAAACACATTTGTCAATCTAAAAACACCAACCCCATTGAACAAACACAGTATCAGTCTACACAACACATCAGCCCCTTTGAACACTTTTAGGCTATATTCACACTGCAGACAAATTGGATTGCTTCTCAAAATCACACCTAAAGAGACAACTGTCCACACATTTGATTTTGTTATCAGATCACAACCACTCTGCATGGGTTGCTGTGTGACGTAGACATCAGTATCTACAAGCCATTCCAGCGCAGATGCTGGAGAAATGAAGGTGCATCATCTTGCCCTCCAAAAGGTTGCGCTGTCAAGTCACAGTGATTTCGGCGGGTTTCTTTTGTGTCACTCTTAAACCTCTCTCGCTATTGACGCCCGCAGTGACTGCATCATGGAACATCGCAATGTATGCCAGCCTTCCCAGTCTGTTTGGTGCACACCAATGTTCACCAAACAGTCAGTGGTGTGATGGAGGACGCTATGGACACTGTACACATTGCAGTGCTGTAGTCACGGTGGACTTCACTGTGTAGCGAGAGAGCAATGAGTATCGCAAAAGACACGATCACATTTGAGCCAGTTCAGTTCAGACTGAGGTGCATCTGCTTAAATCCTATTTGAATCAATACCTCAACATTTCAAAACATCTCTAAATGTGGATTTACTGTGGTTTTCTGCTGTTCAGACTTTAACAAACCAAAATGGATTAAATCTGGATATGCAAAAAAAAAAAAAAAAGGGGTTTGGACTGTCTATTCATGCCAGCCTACAACACAAGATGCATTTCTACTATATAACATATATATTTACTGTGACTTTATGTCTGTCTTGGGTCCACACATATCATAGTATGGATGATGAAAGTACTTAAATCAGGAACTGAACGTCCGTCTGTCTCTCACTCATTCACTTACACATATAGTATATTCAGATATGTTATATAACATATGCAACAGCAGCATCTCACACTAACTTCAGGTTCTGCATATGCTTGCTCTGAGGATGGGACTAAAGGGGCACCAGCATCCTCTGCACTTACATTACTCGTGGGTCCAGTGGACCCGAACACCATGTGGGTAATATAAATGTGTAGGGGAGGAGGGGGTGTGCAGTGTGGGGTCATTTAACATTTCTTATTTTATATGTTCTTCACAGAAAATGAGCCGAGATTGATATAATTCTAAATCATAGCATTTATCTTTTGGTAAACATGGAACGTGGGTCCAACAGACCCGAGCGCCATATAAGGGTTAACTGTCTTCCTGCCACTAGATGTCACACAAAGCACTATACGTTGCGCCCCCCACCATCCCAACCCCCCCATCCCAACATGCACACACACTGACATGCTGCCGGCCAATCTATGAATACAAAATAGCCTACAGAGAAGCTTGGATTACAACACACACCGAGGCTTCATGTATTTTTTTCTTACATGAAAACTTCTGAATGAAATGACGTGGAAGCTTAAGTCAAAACTCATCAAACTCTTTAGCCTAAATGCTAAGGAATGCTGCTTCAATGCTCCTTTCTTATTTTCTTTAGGTAGGATCATTATTTCATGAAATGAGTTAAGACCGTCACACAATTCTTTGCTCATTTGGATTTTCATGGAAACAAACGATCATCATAAAGTTTAAGCCTAGCACATACTATAGTCTAATAAAAAGTTGCTACAATTGTTTGGATCGCCTCATCTAGCTCTACCATTTCGAAACACACTAGACTTCAACGTCATCTCACTAACCCGCGCTGATTGGGCCGCCAGCAAGGTAGCTGTGTGAACGCTAATGCGAACAGGGTTTCCAGACTTTAATCTCAGCAAAATAAATGGATCTGAGATAAATAGTGGGGCGGAGCCATGCTACCGTTAGTAGGCTTATAGTCCATTTTCTAAACATTTGTAATGTTCAGAACGTGACGTACGTGTAAAGACCCACGTATATAACATCCACCACATCACATTATTACGTAGCCTATAGGGTGTTGTCCGATTTCTTTTACCACCGCGGTTGTCTTTTCCTAAATCTTTATGAATTATCCTACATGTAAAATCTTTCCTTGACCGTACAAGGTTTTCAATCAAGGTCAATGAAAAGTGGTTAGGGAAGGACATAGGAAATAGGCCTAATGATTTTGACTGCCAGCAAATGTGATGCCATTCTCTGTTCATGATGAAATACTATAGCCTACAGTAGCAATATATTTTAAAATAGAAAATAGTTGTTTTCTATTTTAATTATTAAAATAGCATATAGTCAGTTTATTTTGGGAGTGAGGCTCAAATAAATAAATTTGACACTTAGAAATCCATTAGGGTGAGACTATTATGGCTCAGTCAGGTAAGGATGTAAAAAGGCCTGAAAAGGTTATTTACGTATGGTGTCATGTCAATACAACAATCAATGAGCAATTAATATGTTATACACATTTTACAGTAGCCTACTAATCAGCTCTGTAGAGATATTACCTGTATGTGGCTATTCAGAAACCAGCAACATGGAGGATGCTGAATTACAACTCCACTTGTTATAAGGCATAGAAGTTTATTGGTCCAGCTCTACATACAGAATAACAAACAACTTAGTTTGACACAACAAAAAGTACACCACACTAATGGTTAAGTTCCATGTTGCTGTGATAACTCTGAAAGGCAGTACTGCAAATAACTGAGAAGAGGTTAGCTGAGCCTGACATACAAGGTGTTTTTACATACAAGAGCACTACTGCCATCGTGTGGCAGTCACATTGCATTACACAGTATATTCAATATGGAATAAGTTCATTTTTTTCTAGAATACAGCACAACCTTAAACATCCACATCGGACATCGCACATATAAGGTAAACATACACACACAGTACCTGTACATTTGGTACAAACTGATTAATTTAACACTTTTAAAACAATAAAGGCCTAAGTGGTAGCATACACTTATTTGTGGCATTCAAATAAATGTTTAGACATTTGCCATAACTTTTAGTAATGTGTACATTCAAAATTGTGCCAGACAGCTGTCCATGTGCTCGGAACTAGATAATCTCAGGCCTGAAGCACTCCCATCCAGGCTTTGGGTTATACACGTCTTTAGAAATAATGAAGTCTTTCAGTCGGTCGGGCAGTGGCAGGGCTCTCACCCTGTCATCTATTGGCCAGGGCTGCAAGCGCCCCCTTAAGAAAGCCCTGCAGAGGCAACGCAAAGTTGGGGGGCTTGCCTGTTCCTCCACCACTCGCCTGTGGAGGTCCAGACACGCCTGCGCGTGGGCTTGCCCGGGCGAGGGCAGCACCAGCCTGGGAGGCAGACGCAGCGACGGGGAGCTTACCCTCGCCAGGTCGAGCAGGACCTCTGCCTTCTCCAAAAGCTCCGACACGTTGCGCGCATCTGTGAACCAATGCAGCGTGACCTTTAACCTGCTGAAGATCAGTGCATAGCCTGACCAGCAGGAGTCACCGTGCTGGCTGCAGGCGAACGAGGCTCCGCTCTGCAGGAGCAGCGCGGCCAGGGGGAAGAGCGCATCGAAGTGCTCCAAGCTGGTCTGTGTCAGCGAGGGCTCCCCGTCCTCGCTCAGGCAGCGGCTGGGGTCGGCGCCGTGGGCCAGCAGGAGCTGCGCCACTCTCAGGCAGAACCTGCCACACTCTGCGGCCTCCTCTGCGTTGGCCCTCAGGGCCTCCTTGATCATGAACACCAGGGACGACTCCACTGTCTCCCCGTCCGCGGTAGCAGGGTGGATGTCAGCACCTGTGTGGAAAGACCGGCCACGTCATCGTTTGCAACACGTGATGGTTAGACATTAAGAAATCCAAGAGCACACAGCACAGGTAACCAATAAGTATTAAAGTTAATAACCCTATTAACCCTAATAACTATTTCATTATAGTAGTATATAGATTATTATGATATTCAGCATAAGAGATCTTTTTGTCTCCAATTTATTTTTTTTGCACTGCCATAATAGTTCTTTGTACTGTAAACTGCGATTGTGGGAGCAATAAACTAAAGTTACCAAAATAACATAGAGCAGATGATTATGACCTACAATAATTGTCATGGCAACACTAATGTTATTGAGGATAAAACAATAAATGCACTAAAGCCATTGACATGCTTTTGTGATTTAACAGTGTCGTCGAGAGGGACATGCTGCCATGGACCTGGACACTATACGGACAACCATATCTCCTGGCCCTGTGACAGCGGTGGTGTGTTGTGGTCGGGTACAAGGGATGATAGTGAACAGACGTCACCTGACTGTATCTGGGGCCCAGGTCACATTCTCATGAGGAATCTATCAATAGGACTGGATGGATGGTTGGATAGATGGATAGCTTTCTTCTACTTTTTAGGGAAGTTTTTCCTTGCCCGATGGAAGGGATAGGTGATGGGGTGTCATATTTCCCCATGTAATATGTGGACCTGTGCTGCCCTTTGAGACAGTAATGTGTAAGGGATGAATACACTTGACAAGAGTCCAGGAAAGGAGTCAATCCAAAAGCTTGCACAAATATATAAATTATTTAGCCATGATGCTGCGTACTGTAAGAGTCCGTTTATATGAAGTGCGTTATGCAACCCAATACCTCTCTGGAGTAGGAGCTGGATGTTCTCTATGTTGTTCACACTGCTCAAAGCCAAGGCGTGGAGCAAAGCAGTCTTTCCTTTGGAAATCAGAAACCAAATAAAAGTTGATTTACTTGCTAAATTAAATAATGGCATGTCATACGCACATTCATAGGCATATACCATTCTTATCTTTTGCATTCACATCAGCTCCCAAGTCAAGCAGGACAAGCATGCAGGGAAGTCGTTCAGATTCTTCACTACTAAGGTCCAAAGGGCTGCTCTCATGGACCTACAAAATAAGGTAAACCATCATCTACAAATTTAAACCTGTAGAAACTGGAGGAATAAATATCATGGGAGCCAAATGTAAACGATTACATTATTATTAATCTATATAAAAAAAAAAAATAATAATCACATCCCAAATCCCCTCAAATTCCACTTTAAGTATATACTTCTCCATACTATGTAGACCCTATGCCTATTGAACTCACCCTGTCCCTCTTTTCAATGTCAGCTCCATGTTCCACCAGCAGTTTCACCATGCTAGGCCTGTTATTCAGCACTGCTATGTGCAGTGGATTGTAATAACGCACTGGGTCTATAAAAGTGGAGAGAACATAAAAAAGAAAAAGAAAAAAAAAAATCAATAACCACATTATTACATTTAAAGGCATTTACTTTTCATTTGTCTTTTTTTTTGCGCACATCCATAATAGTTATTTGTACTGTAAAGTGTAATAATGTAAAGTCACCAAAATAACAAAACATGTCCTCACAGTAATCATATCACTGACTGTGCAAGGTAATGTTTCTGTGTGTTACATAGTCCACAGCATTAGCATCAAAGATGGATGGACCCCAATACACTAATTCCATCTCCTGGGAGGTAGAGCCACCACTACCACCAGCAGAGGTCATCACTGAGGTTGCCTTGGTCCTCAACATACCGTATATCAACAGTTATGTCTAACATAGATGTGCACTATATATATATGGATGGATGGATGGATGGATGGATGGATGGATGGATCTTTTTTTTCTTCAGTCAGTCAATCTGGAGAACGCTTGTTGGTATAACTCGATCAAAACAATACTTCCTTTAAATGCCACCATTAAGCCTCAACGTTCCTAACTTTATGATTTACAGACAGGTCAGGTAAGCAACTACACATTTCATGTTAACAGTAAAGGACATAAAGCGATGAATGGGGACTGTATAAACATTTTATATTGTTAAAAGAGAAGCAGCTTTCAATATAAAAACCTAAATGTGATATATATTATTTGGGCAAAGTGTTCAAAATGGTGTTTGTAAGATAGCTATTATTATAGCTAATTAAATATTGACCAGTAGGCCTATCAATTTTAGCATTCAGTTAGTAAATAGCTTTTTAACTTAGCTTACCTTCAAAGTTAACATCAGCCCTATAGCGTAGAAGGATTTCTGCTGGACAAACAAGTCCTCTCTCAGCGACCTTAAACAATGCATAGCTGATGCCCTCTTCAAAAAAATCTAACTGGGACTCTCTCTCCAGCAGCTCCACCAGGGAGCTGCTTAGACTGTCCTTTGGTGTGTTTCCTCTGACAAAAACAGGCAGAGTAACAAACAGTTAAGCAAGACGTCATATAATTCACACTGCTCCCTGTCTTGATAAGACCAATTTTGCAACTAGAACATAAGGTGATTCTTCAATTGGGGGCACTTTTGACTATCTAAACTATTGAAAATTAAAATGGTTTATTATTTAGTTTGTATTACGTCAAGACAATGTTTACATCTTTTGAAGTAAAGACCTAATAATGGCCAAAAATTAACTAATATTGAATTGTAATATTTTATGTTTATTTGTGGCATAGCAAAATGTCATTCTCATCACATTATTAAAAACATGTCATTAACATTAAATAAAATAACAAGCATATACTTTGAACTCAAGTTATGTTGTTAACATAGTTAATCGTAAAAAAAAAGTGCTATATAAAAAAATAAAAACATACTTTTAAACCACTTTTGCAGTTAATTATTTATTGTGGCGGTAATGACATGGTGCTATTTTGCATATTCTTAGTGCTGACAACTGGAGTTGTATCGGCGTTTGGGCCTGCCTTATCCTATTACTGTCTTATCCTACATGGTAATGACTCTGAATAAGTATACTCTATGATTAGAAGGAATACATTATGAAAAATAATAATAATAATAATAATAATAATAATTTAAGCATTTTACTAGCTAGGCCATTACCTATTTGTTGTATATGGTTGGTTACGTGGTAATATGTATGATGACATTATGCTGCAATTGTTCTATTTAGAATATTGTTTGCTTATACTTGCTGGTATATGACCAGTCCAACTACTGACAAATGTACTAGCTGTAAGTCGCTTTGGATAAATAAAAATAAAAAAGAGTCTGCCAAATGCCGTAAATATAAATGTCAATTATGAAATTACTCATATTTACAGACATCAACATGTAGGCCTATACTGTACCTCTCCTCCTGACTAGGTTCTTCCTCCAGCTCTACAACACAGAGCACAGCATCTACCAGTGGCTGATATTCGAGGTCAATCCTGCGAAAGCCATGGAGAAAAGGCATAGTTTCTCTTCTGGTAACACTAGAATGCAGGACACACGAGAACAACGTAACTAAAAACGATGAAGACAAGTGTCATGCCTAAAAGTGATCACGCACGCTCCCGCGGACTGCAGACTATTAGCGGTGCTGCATCGCTGTATAATAACGGCCAATGTCAAAAATACACTTATCAATGACTGGCAGACTGATGGAAAGTGTATGCTTATCACACTGCTCCAGCTCTTACGCTCATGGGCTACGTGGTTTAGGCTACCATTAGCATGGTAAAAGCTCAATTTCAGATTCACTTCTAAACAACTCCTGACTGATATGAATGATATACGGTGTACAGTAACTACTTGTACCATGTTAAATAGGAGTGTGTGTGTGATCCATACAATTATGTACCGTAATCCCAGTCGTTATCCGTCGTTATAAATAACCACCATAACATAATTTATGAAGTATATTATGTTTTGATGGTTTCTTGTATATCGTAGTTGTTGAGTTGTAGAAAAAGCATAAAAAAGCATACAAGATACTCACTCCACGACGAATTCAAAACAGGAAACGCCCACTATAGTCCGACTGTCTTTTCAATCCCTACCGAACGATGACAGTGACAAAGGTTCCTCTTGTAAACTCAGGTAATGTTATGGTTACAGGCGTGTGGCATTTCTGTTCTTGTTTTGTGATCCAGTCCTGACTTTCTGTTTTTCCCTCTATGTCATCCCCAATCAGTGTATTGTCTACACCTGTTTCCCTTAGTATTTATACCCCTGGTTTTATTTGCCTGGTGCTGGATTATTAGTTTACCGTCTTGACTCTGGTTCCCCGTGTCTGATCCTAATTCCTAACAGTTAAAATGTTTTTCAAATCACACATCTAAACGTTTTCTTTGTAAATATATATACGTTGCACTTAACTCATCATATGTAGGCCTACGCAAGAAGTGTAAACACGTTTAGACAACTTTGTTATTGTCATACTATGTAATAAAGAGCGTACATGTGCAATTTCCCCGACGGTGATCATGACCTTCGAATCCACTGCCCTGGATTTGGTCCCCTTTCTATTAGATAAAGATAACTGCAGTTGTTATTGTAAACATTCTCTATAGTTATTGTAGCTATAGCCAACTGCCAGACCATTAGCATTTTAACCATTAAAATTAAGATATGGGCGATCCCATCAAGGGGACACAATCCACGGCGGGGACCAAATCAGCTGTACCCAGGGGGTACCCTGCTACTTGCAAGAGGTAAGATTTCATATTTCTTCACACGTCATTTTGATCTGTGCAGACTTGGTATTTATGCATAAAGTACAAATAATTTTCTTTTTAAATGTTTACTTTAACTGTGACATAATGTTACATAACACATTTAGGCAAAGCAGATGCATACATATAATAATTCAAGCTAGCTAGTTGTTAGCCATAATGCTAAGCGCTTCCCCTAAAATTCCAAACATGTCAAACAAAAATAAATGATTTTTGTTCAGACTAATGGATCACCTTCCAAATTATTATCATATTACAGTAACAGTAAAACAAATCTGTATCCCTATAACACATATAAAACAGGCTTATTTTCTAGATAATAAGATAATACATCAATTTACATCAAAGCCAATTTTTTACATTCTCATACCACCAGTAAAATTCTAAAAATTATTTGGATGATATTCAAACAGTAGTAAGGCCACTACCATCCTAGAAAAAAGCTAAAATAGAGGCGCCTTGTTCTGACCCAAGTTACCCTATCTCTCTCATGTAGTAGTCAGGATGGCGTCTTGACCCAAGTTACCCTATCTCTATCATGTTCTTTGTAGGGTTTCTTCTCGTGTATAAACTACTACATACTTACTTGCTAACACATGTATTGTTTTAATATTTTTTACCTTTAGAAAAAGAATGTAGGCCTACTTGCGAGGATGCAAAAAATTTATGCTTTTTACGTTTTGCAAAAGAAGCCAAGGACCTATCATTGTTTGGTCATTAAGTGGTCTAAAGAGAAATAAATAAATAAAAATAATGCCATGTACATTTGGTAAATAAGGCAATTTTCTTTCAACTATTATTTATTGTTGTTATGTTATCAAATGTGCCAGCCTCAGTTTCATAATGTTCTCTTTTCCATAGGTGTGTTGAATCCAGTGATGTGACATCCTCTCAAAAACACTTCTGTTTAGAATACAGCGATGAGACAACATCTGATAGACAATGGTATGTAGTCAGTAACATTTGTGTGACTGTCTCTGAATGAATCTCTTGAATCACCAGTGTGTCACTGCCAGTGCCACTGGGAGCATCTTGCTATCCTTCAAGAAAAGTAAAGCCAAGTAGCCCCCTCCCTTTTTATTCACATTGTTAAGAAAGTTCCAGTCTATTTTTGGAAATAACTACTACCTCCATTTTGGATAGAGGAGTGCACTAAAGAAGTGGTCATGTCCACGTTTTGGTGTGTAACATGCATATCCACAACATGTGGACATAAACATTCTAAGATGGCACAGCAGAGTACAGTAATAGAGTTGGCTGCTATGCACAAATAAGTTGTAGAAATGTCATGATTTGAGTACAGTAATGGCTAAATAAGTGTAATAACAATAGTAACATTATTAATAATTATTAATAATAATAATAATAATAAATAATTGTTTAGTGTGTGCCTGTGTGCAGTTCATGTCTGTATGTGCATGTGTGTGTGCAGTAGGCTACAGATTACAGAATAACATTGCAACAAATAGGCTCTAGTACATTTGAGAGAGCATACTATATCAATATATTATTAGCCTATATTGAACTCATCAGCTATTTGCCTACTTGTTGGCAACTAGAATACAATTTGCCTGAGAAGTTGTCTCAGAAACTAAACTTAACGTAAGCCTTTTAATGTAGGCCTACTAATGCTTTAGAAAAGCGCTATAGCTATTTTGGATGCCCACCATTCATTTTAGCAAATGGCATTACATGGCTATCTTTAGCTTTAAAATTATAACATGCGCCAGTGTTGTCACATCACAGCTTCTCAAAGACTTACCACTATCCTGCGCCGTCTTTTCCTCTCTCCTTTTTCTCATTACCAAAAGGTTACGTCCTCTTCATATTGGCATTGCCATGCTCACGTGAGTATCACAACACAACTTGGCTAGGCGAACTCGCTCAAACTCCGCACTGCGCCCTTTCTGACGAAACCAATACACATAATCTGATCTGCAACTATTGCTTGCATGTTTGTTTAACGACCAAACGTTAGATGCTATTTTGGCCTAGTTCTATCGTTAGACAAGTCAGAGATCCATGGGGCCCTGAATAGGGGGGATTTTGAATGTGTCGTTGCAGTAGGCTACTGCACATTTGCCACTGATGATCAAAGGGCGTTCATGTCGTTATTCAGTGGCCGTCGGGGCCCCCCTCCCAGCTCGGGATCCCAGGCATTGCCTGTCTTGCCTGCTGTACCCCGGCGCCTTTGGCAAGCTACATTT
This sequence comes from Amblyopsis hoosieri, assembly GCA_027564755.1. Lineage (NCBI taxonomy): Eukaryota > Metazoa > Chordata > Actinopteri > Percopsiformes > Amblyopsidae > Amblyopsis > Amblyopsis hoosieri. The sequence goes on from JAODUE010000024.1 coordinate 3,857,937, forward strand.
CCCTTCTGGGAGGGGAAGGAGTAAAATGCTTTTATTCTTGTAATGCTTTTTAGTGTTTATGCTTTCAACCCTGTAGGTTCATTTCCATCCACTGTAGGTGCAATTTCAGGGATTTCTGCACAGTGGTCTTTTAATATAACCATTTTTGAAAAGTCTCCTCAAAGACAATAATTAATTAATTACTAATTATTTTGAACCTTTAGTCTACAAAGTATGATGTGTACTTGATAACATAAAGGTTTGTTAGTGGTTGCTTGTGTATAATTGTTTTCTTATTTCCTAAGATCTGAGTCATTGGCTATATCATTTGAGCAGAATTTCTCCATGTGCCCGTGTTAAGATATAGTCTTTAGGTGGCAGCAGTGTCACACAGGCCTGCAGGACAACTCTGCAGAATGACCTCTGTGGTAGACCTACTCAGATCTTTACATGTCGTTTACATGCACACATAATTAGAAATTCAAAAAACAAAACTCTTAACATTTTGGCATATATCCATCCATCCTAAACACTCTTTAAGAGCTCTTTCCCCAGTGGTATAACAGAGTGAGGTAGCTTAATCTAGGCCCAATACATAATTTTAAAACCAGTGATAGTTTTTTAATGCCACCAGCTATTTACATTATGTAGTAAAGCATTGTCTCTTGAAGGGAGGACAGCTTGATCAGGTGTTTTCCCATGCCGTTGAAGTGCCTTGCCACTTTCTAGCCACACTCAAATACCCTCTGTTTGTAAGACATGTGCTCATGAATAATCTACTTCAAATCTGCCAATGATTAGTCCTTTAGTCTTTTTTCAAGCACCTGTCTATGTGCTTTACTGAGGCAGATGGTCTGATTTTCCACTTCAAGTTAATTTGTACTTTTTCTCCTGTGTGGAAGAGAGCACTATTTGAGTGAATGGTCAAATGTACACAGTCCCATCATTTGCGTCTTTGGTTTTGGAAATTTGGAAGTGCTAAGTATGCCATGATTAGCCCAGCTATAATATCCATTCCTGAACATCAGGGTTCAAACGGAGACTTTTCAGTTAGTGTGGATTCAATACCCAATGATAATAAGTGAAATTGTCAGATTATATTAGTCTACGCAATATGTATTTGTTGATATAGTCCAACATGTCACACTATTTTATGAGAAAGACAATCTCACAGAATTGTACTCATCCAGACACTGCCTAATATCACTTTTCTATTTAGTTTGTCTCTTTTCTCTCCTACCTAATTTTGGAACTGGATTAGAGGAGGGTGGTAAAGTGGGGGAAACTACAGGAGATCACAGAAGTTCCATTCCTTCACCCTATGCCAGTAAATTGGTTCTTTATTAAGTTTAGGCCCATCTATCAATACAAAGACTGGTATTGAATTTACTTTGTTGGCCACAAATCATTGGAAATAGATTGAGCCTCTCCTCAAACAAGGCCGTTATTTATCTGGTTCACATTTCCTGCAGAGGTGAAAGGGAAACAGTACACAAACATACTTTTATTTGTTCCCCCAGTGATAGATGCGACCCCCTTGAACTTCCGATTACAAGATTATTTCAAGTACAAAACAGCAATCTATTAAACATTTAGCCTCTTTGCGCCCTTTTGATTCTCTCCCCTCTGTTTTTATCTAATAGCGCTAGCTGCCAGGGGAGTCGAAGGCATGAGAGTCTGCCAATGTCAAGGTGGTTCACACAAAGTATTTCATATTTTAGATTATGTAAAGTAGTGTAATTTGTCCGTGGTGGTAGATAGACTCAGTAGATGTTTGATTGAATACCAATGACATTTGGAACACAATACATGCTGCACTGGTCTGTTCACACACAAACTGCAAAATGTCCTGTGCATGGCGATAGAGCGCCCAAGGCGAGGTGAAGAAGGTGTCATGGAAATGAAAATGGACTGCCACAGCATTTTGCTGTAGTTTCTTTGAGTGCTATATTGGAAGCCAGATTTATCAGACCACTGGGCCTGGGCCTAATATCCTTTTGTGCTGGCAGTATATTGAAGACGTAAGATTGTGGGTGAAAATAATCATCCCTTTTAAAGGTCAAAGAAAGTTAAACACACCCAAAGTAGGCTTTGACATATTGGTTGATAAGGAGTAACTGTCTATATACGAAAGAAGACTTAGAGTTCACCTTGTTCCATTTGTGCTATCTCGATTGCTGTACTGTCAATCAAAAATAATAGCATACTGCATGTAGTCCACCCATTTTATGAGTCCAGTCAGTCCATCTTCATGATCACAGACTCTTCTCCTGGGCTGAGGTGGTTTTTGGCTGAGCACATGCATTGTGCTAACCATGTATTCGCTCTCTAGCTGGAAAGCAAAGTACTTTCTATGCCTAATGGTACGTATTACAGTATTTCTCTATTGCCTATACACAGTTCCTGGAACAACACACCATTTCTCAAATCTGCACACACAATCTTACAGTAACAACTCACACCCAACAGTACAAAACTCTTGGGACTGATTTTGTAACCTTGCCCACAGAGAACACACTATTTGTCAACAACACAGAGTACATGGCTGTTTATTAATACACACTGAAGGGATTAATTCAAAACACTGCCACCAAAATGTGTGCAATGGAGTAAACATTTGAAACCTGAAACAGCACAGACTATCCAGATAACCATTTCAGGAATACCATGGTGAGAGAAATTGTATAACAGTACTGTAATAATACAGTAAATACATTATCATTGGTGGTTAATGTAAGGGAATACTACTGTATGCTGTTTTGTAAAAAAACAATAATAAAAAATAATAAAAAAAAACATACCTTTGCAATGTCACACTGAGAAAAGATGTGAAGAAGAGACAGGGATGTCGCCAGATATATTTTAGGGGCTTTAGTTTAGCCCCCCTACATTGTGAATTCCCCCCCCCCCTTTAAAGTAATATCTATCATCAGAAATGCCAGAGCAAGCATGAGCTATAATCAGCAGACTGTGGAAAAAAAAGGTTTTACTGTGTACTAGAAAATGTTTATTTACAGTTAGCCGCTTTCTATTCAACTCGCAGAATGCTACTGGGAAAATTGCAGTAAACATTTGAGCAAATCGCTTTCTCTGAAAATGATTGTAGTGATGGCATCTTGGCACTAAAGGCCCATTTATGCTTCTGCGTCGAGCTTACGTCTAGCCTACACCGTCAGCTATGACATAGGTCCATATAAGCATATACAAATATTTATTTCCAGCGAATCTCTTAGTTGCACCAACATTTATCATAGGAAACTTAAACAATCTGTGTCGACGCTAAATAGTAGAGGTGCACCGATACCAGTTTTTTAAGGCCGATACGAGTACTTACTTCTGAATCATTCTTTGTCTGGCCCCTCCCCTGAGACAACTTTGCCTTGGGAGACCCTACCAGGAGCACAAGGCTCCAGACAACACAGCTCTCAGGATCATGGGGAACACAAACCTCTCCACCACGATAAGGTGATGGTTCCCGGAGAGGCCCTTTGCTTGCTGCATAATAGGGAATCCCTACAATGGATTTATTTTATATCATTTGCTTTCTGCATATAAAATAAATCCATTGTAGGGATTCCCTTATCTAGGAAAATTCTAAAAGCACTTGCCGCCGGGCACTGCTTTCTGCGTGAACCAGACAAATTACTGTAGCCTACCGAAAATATGACGTGAATTTACACAGTTTATTTATAAATAAATGTTGTCCATCCATCCATCTTCATCCGCTTATCCAGAGTCGGGTCTGTAATATAAATAAAAGTTGTATCTTATATTTTACGGCACGCCTACATTGGCATTACGTATTAACGTAATATGTATTTAGGACTATTATGCAGAATCGAGGGTCATGCACTATATCTAGAATATAATGCATGACATGCAGGCTCTTCTCTGTGCTGGATCATTTGAGTGAGCTGTTGCGTCACCCACATCTCCTCCATTTCAATATCTCCAATCAGTTTTTTTTCAAACTGAAAGAAATTCCAAATAGCGGACATGATTACAAGTTGATTCAAAACTAGGGCTCAGTTAGTTTCGTGGCAATAAAGCTACATCATTAAGTCAATGTACTCGTACTTGGATGAATTCAGACATGATGCCGATACCAAGTATTTTACCATCAGTGTCGGCCCGATATGAGTACAACGAGTAGTATCGGCGCATCTCTACAAACTAGTGTTTATAAAAGGCCTGTATGGTAGAGTGGTCAGACAGAAGACACTCCTCAGTAACAGGCACATGACAGCCCGCCTGGAGTTTGCCAAACGGCACCTGAAGGACTCTCAATCTACGAGAAACAAAATATTATGGTCTGATGAAACAAAGATGTATCTCTTTGGCCTGAATGCCAAGCATCATGTCTGGAGGAAACCAGGCACCGCTCCTCACCTGGTAAATACCATCCCTACAGTGAAGCATGGTGGTGGTAGCATCATGCTGTGGAGATGTTTTTCAGCGGCAGGAGCTGGGAGACTAGTCATGATTGAGGTAAAGATGAATTCAGCAATGTACAGAGACATCCTTGATCAAAACCTGCTCCTGAGCGCTCTGAACCTCAGACTGAGGAGAAGGTTAATCTTCCAACAGCACAACGACCCTATAAGCACACAGCCACGATAACAAAGGAGTGGGTTCGGGACAGCTCTGTGAATGTCCTTGAGTGGCCCAGCTAGAGCCCAGACTTGAACCTGATTGAACATCACTGGAGATCTGAAAATGTCTTTGCCCCAATCAGAATTTGCTACAGGTGGACTCCAATCATGTTGTAGAAACATCTCAAGGATGATCAGTGGAAACAGGAAGTGCCTGAGCTCCATTTTGAGTGGCATGGCAAAGGCTGTGAATAATTATGTACATGTGATTTTTTTTTATTTTTACTAAATTCAAAATTTTCAAATAACCTTTTTTCACTTGGTTATTATGTGTATTATTGTGTGTTTTTGAGGAAACAAATATTTAAATCCATTTTGGAATAAGGCTGTAACATAACAAAATGTGGAAAAAGCGAAGCGCTGTGAATACTTTCCGGATGCAATGTATTGTAAAGTACATGCATATATTGATCAAACACAACATACAAGAAGTACTGCACACTGATGAAAATATATATTTCACTCCACAATGTAAAATCAGTCTTTTGTTTGGGACAGGTGTTTTATTACTTTGACACAAAAATTGGAAATATGATCAAATTGATTATTTAAACCAGTATGAATATTATTTGTATGTGTATAATACAGAATTTGTTGTCTTAAATTCCTTGTTTAATCTACAGACAGCATTGTTCACTAAATAACAAGTGATTGTTAATTTCTGGCACTGCTAGTAAAATAAGTATAGCCTACTCAACAACATCACCACTTGTCTTTTAATTGCTGCCTTCCTACTCATCTGCTCCACTCTCCACACACTATATTGACAGAGCTTTAACCATTTCAATGTAAGTAAGTAAAATTTATTTATATAGCACATTTCACAGATAAAAATCACAAAGTGCTTCACAATTGTAAGGGAATACACAGCAATATAAAAT
>JAODUE010000024.1:3869085-3931665 GCA_027564755.1 Amblyopsis hoosieri
GCAAATTTACACTGTTCTACAAGCTGTACAATCACTACTTTACATTGCAGAAAAGTGTCATTTCTTCATTGTTGTCAAATGAAAAGTTATGCTCACATATTTGCAAATATGTAAGGGGTGTACTCACTTTTGTGAGGTGGGTACCGGGTATATATATTTATATATTGTAATTAAATCTTAAAAGGTAAGATAGTGGGTGCTGCTAATGCTAAGGCACTTAGGGCACTGCTTCTGAAGGAAGCAGAAATATAGGCTTTCAAAGCCCATGTAATGCCAGCCTTTGTCTATATGATTAAGCCATCACAGAGGATAAACAAGCTCTGATGTATACAGTATGAAGCAAGAGTATCAAGGACTGACAAATACTCCATTAAATCCCAATAGTGGTGCTATAGTCCCTGCAGTGTTTCAGTAAGTTCTACATGACATTTCAGAGCGGATTACTCAACCAACTCCAAGTAAAAAAAGAAAATGTTAACCAAATTTAGTAGTTGCAACTTAACAATGCACCTAGTATGGAAACACATCTCAACTGGTCAATGAGATTTTTTTTAAAGCTATGCTAGTTCTACATTAAACTCATTATCTCATGCCAACAACAATTGACCCAAGTGAGGTAGAAAGTGTATTAACATTGAGAGACTAGTAAATTGTTGGATTTTATCTCCATTTAAACTCAAATTTTCCAAAGCCCAAGCAAACATTGGGTTACCTCTAATGATCCAATTTGATTTCACAGTTAAGTTTCTTAAAAGGGTTCTCCAACATTGGAGTAACTTTTTTATTTTTCAAGCATTTAATGCTGGGACACACTGTTGGTATGTACTTAAGGAAAAGTGACCCCTGCAGAATGTATGAAAAATGAAAAGAAAGAAACAAATAGCCTTTTCTATGAGCTATTAAGCACAGCTTTGAGAGAGTATGTCCTCTTCCCAGGACAGAGCATGCAACCATATGGGTTAAGCACTTCTTGGATACCATGAGGGTGGACTTTCTCTTCCAGACAGGTACAGCTGGCCTACATTACATTAATAGCTGCAGTTCATGATATACAGTATGTACAACACAACACAACAGTACATGATCCTCCTTCCTATCTGATTGAATACTGATGGGCAGGTGGCACATTTATGCTACTTGCCGTTTCCCAGGCACTGGAGCCTTTCTCTGACCAGTCACAGTGATGGTGTCATCTGCGCCCTCATCCAGAGTGATGTTCCATGTGTTACTAGGTGTTGCAGTGCGGAAGGTGACACCTTTCTTCACAGTTGCTCTGGGAAAAGTACAAATGAAAAGGTCTGCGTTAGCATAAATGAGAACCTTCATTACTTACAACATGATTTCATGGCTAAATGCAATTCTTATTACACCATTCAAAATCACACGTTGATCAATTACAATCTCCAATCAGCCTCACTTGTGAGTCTTTGATGGCAGGAAGACACTGGTGTAACTGAACATTAGGCAAACCCATAAAAAAACATTGGCAGTGGGAACATGCAGATCCTGTGTAGACAGGGCTTAAAGGCAGGGTTAGTGATTCTTGCTAACTTTGAGCTCAAATCAAAACAGTCGCTCTGCAGTCCTCCGCGGCGATGCCTCATCACACATAGAAATGCATTGTGAAGCAAAGCGTGGTACTACGGCTGGGTTGGCATGAGCGGTGTTTGCCACTTTGTTTATGCTGCTATTTACGGAGCCAGGGCTGTGTAGAAGTATCAGATAATATCGTTAACATGCACAGAGAACGGTAAGCTAGCGAATTGCAAGGGGATATTTGTTAAATTTGACAAAATGTGTGTTTGTATTAGCTTGTAATATCTACAGTGTTAATACAGTGATACAGTACAATACTATACAATACTATGCCATTGTGTTTGGTTAGATAAAAGATGCTTGTTCCGATTAGCTTGTTGTACGGAAGTGCTATTGCTAACCAAGCAGCAGTATGCAAGTGAAGTGAACATGCAAGCCCTCCAAGTGGAGAAATATAAGATGGACACCTGAATGTAACTGAGATGTTACATTCAGGTGTATTGAAATAAGGCTATAGGGTAATAATGCATAACTCCAAGGATCCAGGTCAGTGAACTATAAACAGCTAAACTGCTGTCATTATATAGTTTATTGTTTAAATTCAAAAGCCCTGCTAAGCTTCTGTTTACAGAGAACAAAGTTGTTTGTAATGTTATGCAGAACAGCATCACCATTGTAATTTCTTAGTTTACTTACTATATGTGATGTATGTCTGCATCACAACATTGTGGATGTAAGATATGGTGTTGAGCACATCAAGTGTCTCTACAGTAGGATACATCTATGATAAGTGGAGTACTTCTGGTAACTGAATTAATTGTGGCATTTAAAGTTAGCCAAGAGAGACTGCTCAAACTACAGCACAATAACCTAAACAAAGCCCTCTAACAAAGCTCATTACCGCCTAAGTGAAATGATTAAGATAGTATCCTGACAGGGATGTAGTGTGCGTACATGCACTAATGTGTACTGTACGCATCTGGGCGCTGTTGTATATTGATAACATGCACATTCTGCTCTTCCCAGATGCAATGGAAGCGACGTCTCAAGGGTGCAGGCCTACTATTGCCATGGAATGTTCTGCAGTGGAGCCACACGGTGCTGATTTACAATACACTAGCCAATTTCATCAGTACTAGTAATAATACTAACATTATTATTGTTATTCATTAACCATATCATATTTTTATTTCTATTCAGTTATTCATTATCTACTGTCTTATTTTTCATATGAGGTATTTTTAAAACAGTATGTCCACTTTGGGATCAAATCAATACTGCATCTTTCTTGTTATTTGAAGTGTCTTTTCTGATTTGAGCTCAACAAACAAAAAGAAAGCGATGGATTCATGCTAGAAGATTGCAATAAGACATCAAGAACTACAAGACTGTACAACACTGAATTGTTGCAGTGGTAAGCAATTACCAATCTCTCATATTCCGCCAAACAAGCCATGCGTGGATTCCACAATCCTCAAAGTGTGCAGTCTTATATGGTGCACATTATACTGACTGTCATAGAAGGAACACAGTTCAGGACTCAGGCAACACCTAGGTTAGTCTGGTAAATGAAGGTGGCTGCGTGATTCAGTGCACTGTGGATGACAACAGAGAACAACCAGAGAGTAGCCTCTGCATTGCCACCAGACAGAAAGAGCAGTGTGAACACACACTGTGGAGGGAACGCGGAGGTGCCTGGTCTCAAGGGAGATGTACGAGGAGGATGAATGACTGGCTAAGGGCACCGCATAACACACATTCTCCCTCTGCAGACACAGCACAGTGTTATGTATAAGCCATATGGTATCAATACATTAATACACATTTGAATGTAGCAGCATAATCCACATCCTGACATAATATCAAGTACAGATTTAGAAAACGTCTTTGCCCGTATTTGTCTTAGAAATAAAACAGAAAAAGGCTCTCCTCAAATAATTGCAGTCATTACCAAACACAGCATTCAGCAAAAAGCATTACAACCGAAATGTAGGTCTTATTCTAGCACTCTGTACTAACACTGCAGTAGCATCACACTGTATATAATGTATATACTCTGTATACTTTATTTTTCTCTTCTGTTTCTGAATGCATACACTAAATGAGCTCTGCTTCATCGGTGCAATAGGATTCCCTTCACCTGTCATCCTAACTAAGGCCCAACACAGCCCATAAGACAAGTTATCACAATGACATATTCTGTGTATTAGCGTGAGTCATTATGAAGCCCCAGACAACTCCATCTAGTAATGGCTTCTGAATAACGTTTCCTCCTCCTGATAAGACACCTCTGTTTATTGAGAGCGGGATTGACCTAATAATGAATGACAGCAACAAGAGTCTCTCACTCTACTGCTCCCCTCCGCCCACCCCCTCCCTAGGATAGGAATAGGACCGTGCCGTTGTAGAGGCAGATACATTTCTCTTATGAGTGGCTGAGAGGAGGAACCATGTGTCCATGGCTCTGGTTAGCGGCCGCTGAGGATGCCTTTGGGCAGGGAAGGGGTGTGGGGAGGGGGGTGGGGGGGGGTCCAGGGCAAGGAAGACGGATGGCTGTGGAGACGGAAGCTGACAGTGTGTGAGAAAAGCAGCTCTCAGGTGCTACACCTGCCATCCATCTCACTTCTGGCCAGGCGAGGCATGAGTGGCACCTTGGTTTTGCATTAACATACTCCCAGCTCATTCATCCACACACCACACACACACACACACACACACCATGACATGTACTGTACTGTACATGCATACAGACCAGACATGAATGCACACTGACTCAAACACATGGCAGTAAGTCTGAGGAGGCCTGTTAGTGGTTATTGTGGGGGACTCCTAGCTGACAAGATCCCCCACAGGCATTGCCTGCCTGTACAGTACCGGCTCCTTAATACTTGATTATATTAATTATACATTAGTCACTTTGGCACTCAGCTCTGACGTAATGTAAGTGTAAATAAATGCTCCTACAGTAAGTGTCGTCGGCCCTTAGCCTCTGACCCCCAGTAATGCTCCTTCCATGTGCTGCTGTCTCCAGTCTGCCAAATGCCCAATGATATGTGTGATGATGCCCAAAGGAAATTCAAAGCATTTGCATAACCGAAGAAATTAGATTTAAAGCCTGATCTGCCAGGAAAGAAATGCTTTGTTTAAGGCGCCACAGCCCAGATATCACCAGGAAAGCTGAACAGGGTTTGCAATTACTCCCGCTGATAGAATTTAGTTTTCCCAAGCGTGGCTTTGTGAATGTCTCACCGCAGGGCCACAGTGCCACTGGTGAACCCAGCACAATCAGAAACAGATGCAATCTTTAATTATGCAAGCGTCTATCGTTTAAGCAGTCTGATGGTCAGCTATCAGCAACGTGCTCACCATACATATGCAGTTCAGGGAGCTGGGGAGAGTGCTGTGCCAACCTTCCCGCCAGATGGCCAGTTCCACAGCAATGTAAACGGATGTAAAAGTCCTATTTGTCACACAGATGAATTACAAGAATTCCTGGCAAGAGTACACTAACATGGTACCTAAATAACAAAGCATGTGTTTTATTCCGTTAATGTACTTAAGGCACAAAACAGGAAAACTGTTATATCTCACTAGATGGATTAAATGACCGTTATGCTAAAATGAATTGTTGCATTATAAACTCTGCTAATTGCACACATCCAACTTATTGAGCACATATTAAATGACTTCTAATTGTCCTTCACGTGAATATCGTGATGACAGTGGCATACCCCTTTGCCTTCCCTTTGACCTTTATCTAACATCCATTTAGAAAGACAGATGCATGTCAAGTCACATAGACAGGTGTGGCTTAACTCTTTCTCAATAGACTTCACATTGCAGCGTCCCTTGGCTCCAACTATGGGCTCCAATAACAGGTTTATCATGCTGATGAGAGAGTATTAAGCATTGCTTAATGGGACATTCAGACAGCTGTAAAGGAGCAGGCGCAGAGGGCTTGCTAATCACCTGCAAAGCAGGGGGACAGGGGACTATGCTACTGGTTACATGCGATAGGGGGAGCAATGAATTAATTACTTGTTGTGGGACAGGTTTTTCTTTGTTGATGTACAAGGACCTGTCAACCACAGTAGCTAACAGCATGGCATGCAGCTGTTAGCTGTACAGTAGGTCCGTACACCCACTCCCTGTCTAGCTGGCTGTTTTGGAGGGATCAAAAGAGTAGTGTCTCTAACAAACTGCAACTTCGTAAATAAAATAAGCAGTGTGTCATGAGGAGAGACACCAGCAGAGCAGAGCAGTGAAGATCTAGCTATGTTTGTCCTCGCCCTCTCGCCCTCTCTCTCTCTCTCTCTCTCTCTCTCTCTCTCTCTCTCTCTCTCTCTCTCTCTAGTACGGTATATCTTGTTAGAAGCCAGTCTGACTGAGTAGAATGTGGTAGTACAGAATAAAATGCAGACAAGATAAGTGATTAAAAAGCGCCATGGGACACGGGGGGGGGGGGTCAAGAGAAAATATTTATTTTTGGCTTCACCGCCTCCGTAAAAATAGACAAGGACAGAGGAGTCGAACATGTGCAGAGGGACATCGGTTGTAACCTTGATTAAGCACACTGAAACACATTGTCCAACTCCATGGGTTTATTGCACACATACTGTACAACAATTATTCGTTGCTGATCTTATTATTTATTATTACTCATGGTTTAATCACCGGCAGCCTGGGGATGTTCCTGTCTGCAGCCAGAACAGTTGCAGAAGGTCAGATGCTTCCATGGCCAACTGCCCACATAATCAATATTTATTCACCTACAGTATTGAGTCAGTAGACTACAGGTCACTCATATTGAGTGACTCTGAGCAAGTCAATGAGTGAGTGACCCACAGATTGTTTCTGCAATAATAAAAATGCTATCTCTCATCAAGGTAATCTCTACTTATCTGATTTTGCAGGTGGGATTGACAAATGTTATCTGATGGAATCTGAATCTGTTTTAATCTCCATCTGATACTATGCTATGGTATGATTATGCCGCAAATGACCATAAACCGTAATAAAATAATGATGAGAGAACAAAATGATTTCTCATTCCAATTCTAGCTTTGAGGTGGAAGTCTCTCTCTCATATTGTATGAAATCTTTATTGCATGAGTCAGTCAGCCTATGAGATATTCTGAGGCTTTTCCCGCGCACTTTAATTCACGTTGCTGCTGTACAATATACCTATATGCAGTACCTACTATCACACTATAGGTGGTCATGCAAAATCTTACCGGAGAGTAAAGTTTAGTAGCTGGGCGGAGCTGGCCATCAGTATGTAGAAGGTGGCGATATCAGTCTTCTTCAGTGGTTTCAAGGAGGTCCGTATAACAATTGCATTACCCAGCTTAAGGCGAGAAAGCGTCGCCATTCCCTTAGGCGCCTGCAGGAGGCGTACGCTACCGATTCTCTTCATGGGGGTGAGAGGAGCATGCGTGGTCTGTTCCGAGCTCCCCCGGTGCCCTCCGCCCACAGTACTACACCTCCCATTGACCTTAGGCCAGGCTTGGTAGTACAACTCCGCAGGATTGCCGGCAGATGCTCCCTGCCTCTCCCTGCCGGTGCTCTCCGCTCCGGGGGCGAACCAGGAGGGAACGGGTTCTAGCTCCGCCATACATGCTCCCCTCTCACCTCCCATGGCACAGCTACCTTTGACCTCCTGGGTCTGCCAGAACGCATGCACCGTCACACAGGGCAACTCGTCCGCCTCTCCATCCTCCCCCCGGTCCCAGTCCCTGCCCGCCACGTAGAACAGCACGCGCACCTTGGGCTTGGGGGAGAACACCCTGGGGGTCAGCACAAAGGACTGGATCTTCCAGTTGTAGCCGGAGAGCCGCGCGGGCTGGATCAGGTGGAGGGGGAGCGGCTGCTGTGTGGACAGAGGGCCGTAGCTGGCGCTGACGGTGGTCTGGCGGCTGGCGCTCAGGATGACAAAGGGCTGCGTGTGACTCCGCATGCTGGCGTTCCTCATGATGTCCTGGCCAGCCTCCTTCACCAGGAGGTACTCGGCATCCTGCACCTCGTAGCTGACCGGCAGGTAGATGGGGACGGGCGCTGGGCTCTTGATGCTGTCTGAGAACTCTTGACTGTCTGTAGGGGGATATGGGAGATACTGCTAGAATACACTGCTCTGTACCTGCATGTGTAGAGTTCATTACTGGGCAATGTACAGCATTAGAAAGCATAATAGTATAGTGTATCATTGTGGTACTAACAGAACGTCAATAAATTAAAAGCTCTGAAGAAATATTGGTTCATAAAAAACGACTTTCCTCAAAATGATATTTATTATAAAGGAATTGCATGCCAAGTGATCAGCTGAGTGGGGCATCAAATTATTACTGTGTGCTGAAAGACTGCTGAGCTTTAAAGTTAATCTTAAAATTCCAATAGCAGCGCACATTTAGAAAATACTACAAATTACAAGACGAGACGCTTTGGAATATTAATGTTTCAGGGGCAGCAGTAACAACCGCTGGGACGTAATCTGCATGTTTGCTGACAGCGTTAAGTATTATGCAATTAGATAATCACATGCAAATCCTTGTAGACATGCTGTGTGTTGTTAACATGGTTTGATAGCGGGTTGTTTTTTTTTTTGTTGTCCTTTGAACAATAGCTTTGAAAAGATGCCAACGTCGACTTTTCTCACCACAGGCAATACAACATATGTGCTACTGATACAGAAACATGTTGTTGAACTCAGCCACCAAAGGGCGATTCTACAATATATGGTTTTGGCTATTGTCTGTGGGCGAGACAGTAGCACAATCTTTTTAAAAACTGCGAGAGCATTAGTATTTGAAGGATGAGATAAGTGTACAAAAGGGAAATAATGGAAGTTTCAAGATAACAAAAAAATGGATTAAAGAAAAATTGCAACACTACGGGAACATATACCATCGGAGATGGCGTGACCACTGCTTCACTGGTCTCAACTGATGAAGAGGTCATTGTTAAGTGATTACGTACTGTAGCACAGCCAGAACACCAGTGTATGGAATCAAAGGGAGCACGAACCAAACAGCATACAGTACGTGTGTGTGGGGCTCGCTCTATGGGATGGGCAGGCAGTGGTTGGGCTGAGCAGGGCTTCATGTGTCCTCATTAATCATCCTTCTAGATAGATTACAGAGATGATGGTCGCTGCCCTGGCCATGCACTGTTTATCTGGTGGCTAAATGCCCTACTTGAATCAAGGAATAAAAAGCACACAGGTGTTTATTGCAGATCGTCTGCAATTAGATGAACCGACACATAACTTGTTATTCAAAAAAAGGTTATTACCCCTCACACTGACTCAAACGGAAGGCAAAGCTCTCGATCTACCGGGCAACTTTCATTCCTACCCTCACCTGTTCATGAAGGGTGGGTCATGACCGAAAGAACTAGATCACAGGTACAAGCGGCCAAAATGGGTTTTCTCAGGAAGTTGGCTGGCGTCTCCCTTAGAGATAGGCTGAGAAGCTCAGCTATCCATGAGGAACTCGGAGTAGAGCTGCTGCTACTTTGCGTCGAAAAGGGGCCAGTTGAGGTGGTTCGGGCATCTAGTAAGGATGCCCCCTGGGCACCTTCCTAGGGAGGGGTTCCAGGCACATCCAGCAGGGAGGAGGCCTCGGGGAAGACCCAAGACCTGGTGGAGAGATTATATCTCCACATTGGCCTGGGAACGTCTCGGGATCCCCCAGTCAGAGCTGGCTAATGTGGCTCGGGAAAGAGAAGTTTGGGGTCCCCTGCTGGAGCTGCTGCCCCCGTGACCCCTCGGATAAGCGGATGAAGATGGATGGACTGACTCAAACGTGTTGATCTCAGCGGCATTCTCATTCCAGTTTACCAGTACTGTACACAATTATTATTAAAATATGATTAATTTAAATTATGTTATTGTTTTTGTACTGTAGCTACTGTATGTGTGTTCGAAGTATAGAGAATGTCAGTCATGTTGATTATTTTTCTGTGTGGAGGCATTGTAAGTCAAAATCAGCCCTCAAATCCCTCATGGCTGTTGGCATTTGACAGGTCTCTTTGTTCTGCTTGCTCCTGCGTTTATCTTTAAGCCTGCACCTGGGAAACAGTCTGTAGAGGCGCTGGAATGGCCACAAAGCAAACAGGATGCGTCTCAATCATGTCAACATGCCAGACCTGGAAACACACGATGCAACATGATTTCTCTCCATCAAAAAAAAGAACAACAGACATGACTGAATCATGAAGAGCTAGTGTGAAAGATAGAGATGAAAATGGTGCTGCCCTCGCTTAGCCTATCAGCGACCACAGTGACCAATGTGCTCTTTAATACCATGGCTGACAACACCTCTGACTACTGTAAATCAATAAGTCATGCCTTATAGTTGTATAATGTGCCTCAGCAAAGTAGCTTTCATGTGCACATTCCATTTAGACTTGTGTTTGGTTATTCAAAGGTTCTAGAGCAGGAATCTCAAACTCAAGGTTCGCAGGTCATATACAATATCTGGCTTGCCGTACAATTATGTCCGGCATTTTATATAATATTAAAATGAATGGCCAAACAAAAAGTGGACTCAGAAAACAAGGGCTCTCAAGACAGGTGATGAGTAACCTGTCTGTTTACTGTACTTGGATTAGCAGTAAACCAGTTTGCCTTGTTTGTGGTGCTGGTGTGGCTGTAATTAAAAACATATAGTCACAGTTTTTAATTTAGTTGGGCACCCCTGTTCTAGAGGACTGCATTAAATGCACTGTTAACTGTAAAGCCACATGTAAAGTATACTCCCACCACAGATAAAGCTGTGAGGAAAACAATGTATTACTGTATTTGTATCATAATTTATTATTTAGTTGGCAAGTAGCCTATAGGCAATGTAAACAGAACTATATGCTTCTTTCTCAAGATAAAAAGTCCCACCCACAGATGCTCCAGTAACTGAAATATCTCATCTTGGAAAGGTCCTGATCTTCTCTTCCCCTTCAAACCTTTAAATAAATATGCCAATATAAAATTGATTAAACATTTAAAAAATATGTTACTCTTTTTCAAGTGTAATCATATTGTAATTTAATGTCATGATTTGTTATTTGGTAATTGT
This sequence comes from Amblyopsis hoosieri, assembly GCA_027564755.1. NCBI lineage: Eukaryota > Metazoa > Chordata > Actinopteri > Percopsiformes > Amblyopsidae > Amblyopsis > Amblyopsis hoosieri. Next base: position 3,879,690 of record JAODUE010000024.1, read on the forward strand.
CCTTTATTTGTTCAGATATGCCCAAACAATTATATTGAAGTTCATAGTGGTTACAAATGTTGTTTGTTGTTTGTATGGAACAAATGTCATATTATACTGTATATATATGTATATATATATATATATATACATATATATACAATGTATATATACTTTACATACACTGTATACACATACAGTATAGTATAAGGCTGCCATTGTATTACCTACTGTGTGTAATGGACCAGTTCAGACAAACAGTATCGCTGGCCTGGCAGCTATAATGATTTCCACTCACAGTGTGTTTATAGACTCAACAGTACTTGCCCTTTCACACAAGTGTAAGTTCATTTGAATTCAGTGTGCTTTGCTTAGCCCATTATCACAAATATAATTAATCTTTGTGTTATTCTATGATGCACATAGCCCAAGCAACACTATGCATTCTAATGTTCACTAATGATTTTAACCAGATGTGCATAACAGATTGCAGAAATGAGTTGACTTCAAATAGCAATAAAAAAGCCTATCATAAGTAAATTCTTCCTGCATTTAAACAGAAATCTTTAGACATTAAGACTAATACAGTATATTATGTATGTAATAAAAAGTCATGCTTTTGAGTTGTATATTGTCATGCTGACAACAATCAGCAGTTTGCTCTTATGCAAAATCATGTAGACTTTATAGTAGTACAGAATGTCTTTGCTTGAGCGTGCACTACTGTCATATATGACTGATCCTATCACCTACCAAGTTGTAAAATGAAACAAAAAAAAGATCTATATCAAGACACTACTACTCTTAAACGTGAAGCCCACACACAGAATGGACAGCTAGAGGACCATTCACTGAATTTGAATTTGATGTGGTTTGGATGTGTTTAAAGGTGCAATTGTTGTAGAAGAAAAGTCTCTTATGGAAATCATATATATTTATATCTATTTCAGAAGCACTGAATAACTATGTTTTGGCATTTGGTCATTGCAATGTCTCTGGTGATCGATTCTGTTTTGTTTTATAGGCTACGTTTTACCTGGGGTCTAACTAACCCTAATTCCTAGTCCACAGTATAGTGTGACCTTGTGCTCCCTGTGAGAAAAATAAATAAATAAATAAATAAATAAACAAACAAACAAACTAGTAGCCTACCCCACATCCATCACAATAGCAATGCACTGTATATATACTGTAATGTCATTAGGGTTTAACTGATGCCAGACCCTGTAGCTACAGTACATGTGACATATATATTACTTAGCCTATACCCTAAAAGCCAGAAACTCCCTGATCATATCTGACAGACATTTCTCTTACGTTGAAAATGTTGCATTAGTATTTTTGTGTCATACCTTGTGTGAGAACTGTGATACATATCGTGAAGAGTATGTTTAAGATCCTCCAGCAATGGAAAAAAATGTTCATGTTGGCGCTGGACGTGGCTCAATATTCCCTGCGTGTGAGTTTTGTTGTGTTTCATTAGAGAGTAGAATTAATCGATTCCTCTGTTTCTGTAGTTCACACACGCAACAAATCACACATGTAGAAGTAAACTTGACAAGCTGCAGTGACAGTGTATCGACCTCTAGCCAAGTCCCAAATGCGCAAAAGTTGCGCGTATCTACCCCGGAGATAAAATAAAATGTTAAGAACAGGTCAAAACGAGCAATTCGTTAAAAATAAATAAAAAAACAAACAAGCATTGATTTGAACCTGAAACACAAATTTCCAGTTCCATCAAAGTCACTGTCCCGACGCGGTATTCCAGACATTTCCAGCCATGGCTGGTTGTATTCTTTAACGCCTGTTAACAGATCACTTGGTGCGCAATCCTCGGGGCAGTGAACTTACACTAGCCTGCTCATCCAGTCGCGTTGTAAAGCCCTGTTCTCTGAGGTTCCAGGATACACAGTAACACGGCGTTTTTAAACCTGACGCGAGAATCTGGTAGTCTACAGTACAGTAGCTTATGTTACACTGAACCTCTGACCAGGTTTCGCTTGTGCACATTTTCTCGTGTCCGTGTTTTAGACGAATTATGTCTATGACCAGCACAGAGCAAAAGAAAATAGTCCTGAATATGAATTATTGTGGTCTTGACAGTAAAAGATACCTGGGAGGGAATTTAAAATGACCAAATACCTAATTGATAGGCTATAGTCTACACTAGCCTACCTACAGTATTTTATATGTAACTTAACTTATTAACTTACTTTTATATGTAACTTGTTTGAGGTATAGCCTGCTGCATGCAGAGTGAAAACGAAATCTGCATCCTTTTTTTTATTAATTAAGCTAATATCAAGTACATCTCATGATAACATTTAATGTTTATTATTCCTAACAAATGAAAGTCGAACTTGTGGTCTATGAAGCAACATTACAGTATAGGTTGGCGTACAGTTTTAGCTCATCACAAAAGGGTAAAAGTAAAGTAAAGTAATTTGCATTCTTTCATTTTATTTTTGTTTTGTCGTTTTTATATTATATTGCCAATTGAAAACAATCGTTTGAAGTAACCTATAGCTTGCCTTTTACCACTCTAAATCAATAGGCTTATGCTATATAGCCTACCTTCAGAGGGAATTACTGTACATTAACTGTGAGTGGCCTATATTTCTTGCTGAGGCTTTTGTTATAGCCTATGAAACATGTATTCATGCTGTATTTGAAACTTTCATACTGTACACTAATCAATACTACTGAAATCTCAAAGTGTGTGTGAAACGTAAATTTAGAGCAGGGGTCAGCAACCTTTTTGATATGATGTGCCCTTTTCAAATGTTCTTGTTGATCAGTGTGCCATATCAACGTTAGTTTATTTATGACATCACATCAAAATGTAATATCCAAGGGATCTGTAATTTTATTTCATCTATAGGCAACATGCATATAGCAACATACAAATAAAGACATTATTTGGCATGAAGATGAGAGTGTGCTTGAACATTTCCAAAACACTTATTGCCAGTGTGCCATTGGTTAAGATACTGTGTGCCCATGAGGGCACTCGTGCCAACGGTTGCTGACTCCTGATGTAGAGCATCATGTGGAATTTTAGTGCCGTCGCAAGGTTAGGCTGTAGATAGATTGCATGTTAGATTGCATGTTAGGTACAGGTATGTTAGGTACCATTCCAGATCATTCTGGAGATATTGATGCATAAAGGGAAGAGTCCTAGTATTTACTGATGTTGCTGTCCATCATGCGTTTGTTACGAATGCAACATTTAGCCACAGTAATATCCCATAACCATTTTCATACCCGGCGGCATATGCATCCAATGGGATGCTACCAGAAACAATTAGCTGCTATTTGATCAACTTTAGCACCAAATGTGGTGGCTCGTCTTGCCATAAAAAAAATCAACCAGGAGAATAATAATGTTTTTTATTTATTTATTTTATTTTATTTTTCAACCAAACTAGCAGGATCTGGAGTCACGAGGAAGTTGCCAGAAGCTACTGCTGAGAGATTTCTTACTGTAAGCTCCACCTCGGCTCTGCAGTACTGTGATAAGCAGCACAACTGCTGTGTGTTGGACTCCTACAGCATGCGGTAGCAGTGCCAGAGGGTCATTCCTATTTACCTTTTCCCAACGCAGTGGGAAACACAAAATAGCATCAATGAACAAAGCCTAAGATAGCCGAAACTTTGCTGAACTTTTCCTAGTAAAGTCATGAACTCATTGTATTACATGTGTGCACAGACACTTCAGGCATCAATTCAAAGTGACTTACAATCACAGGCTGTAGGAGTAAGACATCTTGCTGAAACATTAGGGATCAATCACACAACCTTTTGGGTGGCCGCCAGACACTCATAACAACTGGCTATCCTGCCCCGAATAAGCCCCCCAAAAAGTACAACGCCTAAAAGCAAATGATTTCATGGCCTCCTTTGTAATGACTTCTTGGAGGCATGGGTAGTTAAAAGTGTTGCTGTGCAGAGACAAATACATAGAGTAATAGCAGTTATCAGGTACCTGTTATGGATGGGTTGAGAACAGAGGCATGAGAGGAGCCTCAGGATATGAGAGTTAGGGTGGTGACATAGACGGATGTCATGGCGGAGATGTGCTGGTGTTAGAAGAGTGGCCATAAACTGGTGATGGATGTGAGTGCCACCAGAAAGGGAATGTGTTCGCAACGCACATCATCCTTCTGTCTGACAGATAAAGGTACTTTCTGCAGAGGTGTGTTTACCCACGCACAGTGCTCTGATGCTCACATCTTCGTTCTCATTGCAAGCCTGGAAACGAGGCATAATACAATTTACATATGTTTACAATAATGTAGCGGTTGCATATGGAATGTTGAATTATATGTTATATATGTGCACTCTTCCTTCTATCTGCATGTGTGTAGATACCTGTCTGTCTGTGTGTGTGCGTGCATGTTCGTGCGTGTGCATGTGTGTGTGTATTTTGACCTAGTGGTGGACAGTGTGGCATGACCAATGTCAGCTGGAATACGTTTTTATTTAAAAAGGAGCAGGCAGTTAAAGAGTAACTCCAGAACATGTCCTGGCAATGGTGAACGATCTTCTGGGAACAGTCAGGACAGCTGAAACATTATAAGAGACCACTGCAAGAGACCCCCTTCACAATCCACCTTGATACCTCTACAAGTGACATCTCCACCTCATATTGTAGCTAACTCTTTTTTCTACAACTGTCCTTTTATCTTCTGTTCTGTATATTCTCTCTAAATATTTAAATTAAAATTCTTCTTTCCTGCTCTAGGTGGTATTTATTCCTATTGGTAAATATTTTGAAGATTAAATGAAACTGTAAATTGATAATGTGGTAGTTCTTATACTGTATATAGTTCTATGATTAGTCCTGTTAGCCCTAATACACTTGCTGGTGCCTGGTGTATGACCTGTTCACCTGTTCATCTGATGACAAATGTTCTAACTGTAAATAACTTTGGATAAAAGCATCTGCTAAATGCTGTAAATGTCAATAGGTATTTTTGCATTGGTTTTACTGTACAGCACTTTGTGACCTTTGTCTGTGAAAGGTGCTCTATAAATAAACTTTAATTACTGACTTTTAATATTTATTGATTTTGTGTTGTGCAACCTATACAACCTGGCTAAATCCAAACAGTCAAAAGTTAGCTTTCTTTCTAAAAGTGTTGGTAACAAAATATTTTGCCTGTGTAACACTAAAATAAATGGGTTTTCTTGTAGTGTAGTGGTGTAATCCCACTTAAACTGGGTCACAGGAGGCTATGTATTTGGGTCGGGTACCGTAGGCATCTGAGGAAATGTACTTGTAGCCTAATCTCTATACTGTGTAGCCTACTGTGACGTCCCCCCTGCTGTTTTACTCATGTAATCTGCTGTTTGCTCCACTCTAAGTATAGGAAGAGAGAGGTTTTGGGCTTGGAGCAGAGTCTGCATGATGGAGAGGGAGTCATCTCTGTCCCATCGATGGATGCTGCCAGTATCCTGCTAATCCCCAGAGTAATCCCACCAGCACTACAGAGGAATAAGGCATGCCGAGGCAGATAGCCCTGCGTGGCAGCAAGCTCTGAGCTCCATACAGCTACTATACACACGACAATACACTGTACAGAACATGCTCATGTGTACTGTACATACAGGATACACTAGCAGTGTGCGAACTGTATCTCGGCATATTGTTTACAAGGAAACGTATTCCCTCGTCTGGTTGTTGTTTTTTATTTGTATGTACTGTACTGTACATTTGAATAACAATGTTACTGCAGGGCTCTGCTATGTTTACCCATGAGGGTTATACTGCAAGCAAGCCTGATCAATGAGGTGTGGTGGAGCTCTTTATTAGAGCGGAGATGTTGTGCCACACCTGTATTACCATTTATTTTATATAAAGAAATAAAAAATGAAATAACAACTCCATTCAAACATTTTATATTAAATAATATTGGATAAAAATATAATAAACAATAAAAAGAAATGAATCCCCTAAAGAATCCATTGAAATTCATTGCAGGCAGACAATCACCTAATGTAAAACCTCACATTGCTCTCACTCGTGGCAAGGTCGAACGTCACAACTTTCACTCTCCTGACTTGACTCCACACTTATCACATCAGGAAATAAACCCAGGCCAAAGAATTTGGATTGGACTTGGATGTGGCTGCTCACTTCAGAAGCTATTCAGAGGCACAGTTCATTGTGCTGATTTCTACATACACTCTGTAGGCTGGATGCAACCAGGTTAAAATCACTTTCCCCTCTGTGACTGATTTGGCTCAAGCTCCCATGCTGATTTCTTAATCTGTAATACAGGGAAGGGTTAACATTAATACCAGTGGCTTGACTCACCTGTTGAGAAAGTGGTTAAGAGAAGAAAATAAAGAAAAAGTAATGGTATGCGAGCGGGTGCCTTTTCAAATGATGCTACATGCTGCTACATAGCAGAGTTCACATCACGGTTTGATGAAAATAAGAATTTGTATTCTGATTGCAGACCACATTAACTGTCAAATGTAGCCTAAATAGGACATGACTTATACAATAATAATGTTTTTACCATGTTTTGCTATGTTCATTGTGCAACCTTCTAAAACATCAGGAAATCCAAGTGTGGGGCAACCTCTCTGTTTGCATATAAAATATCCAATCTGTGACTTCCATCTCAAACATGTCACACCTAACACATGTTGGCCTTGTGTAATGAGAAAGTTTGATGTGTCTGTGAGACAAATAATTATTGCTGGAGGCCGCCATCTGACAATTATCTGAGAGATATGGTAACAATAATGACAAAATACAATAATAAGATCACATCTAATGATTTGTTCTTAAATCTCCTTAGGCGCTACAAAATGGAAAATAAATTATTTCAAGGCAATTCTTAAGCGGCAATCTCCAGCAAATAGCCCATCATTTGTCACACAAAATCGTTTGAATTAATTTAGCCTCTCATTAATTCACTTTGTTTCTCTTAGGCTAAAGCAACTATCACACATTCACAAAGTCTGGTAATAAATACCTCATATGGATTAACAAAGCATTGTTTTCACCTAAAATAATTCATATTCTTTTTGTTTTTCATGTTTAGGAAAATCATCGCAGTATTTAGAACTTTAAATAACAATTCTTATTAACATTTGCTATATTCATTCATTTGAAGAAACTTCATTGACAACAATGAAGACTGGAGAGTGGATTACATCTAGTGTATGTTACATTACACTACAGTTTGTCAGTCTAGTGGCCAGTGCAGGACATTGGAAACAGACTGCAATTTAAGTTTGTGGCAAGTTGTGAAGCCTTGACCCGTTTCATTTGTCAGATACCCATAAAGAAACAATTGGTATTCTGTAATCTGACATGTAAACAAAAGAGCAAAATAACGTTTGACTGGAAGCAATGACAGTTTTGAGTTTCTATAAACAAAAGATTGATTCTTTGAAAATATAAAGTAAATGCTATGGTCAAGATCTAAAAGGGAGATGAGGTGATAGAGGGGTCAGAAAATGAGTGAATTGCAGCACCCCGTTGTTTAAGCATTAAGGTCATGGTGTGGACCCTTGGTGGAACCAGATTGTCAAGGATGAGAAGCACCAAGGGCAACGTTCAATAAAACATGAGAGCAATTTTCACACCAGGAGTAAAAGTGCCCGGCAGTTCAACTCCGGGCAAGCCAAACAGATTTCCCCTGAGCCAAGAGCACTGCATCTGTTCATTTACCCTGCCTGGCAATTTGAGGTGCCATCAAATTGACGGCCATTGTCAGACATAGTGCAGGAAATTGGAAGAGTAATCAAACGATATGTGACCTCTGACAAAGCTTATCGCACACAAGAAAAGGTATGGAACTGAAACCGTGAAGCCCCTGCTTACACTGCCTCATTAGCCACTGATATTAGCTAGGATATCTGCACCTTCTAGCTTACCTGATCTGGAACAAAGATACAGAGGAAAGGTTACACAGTATACAGTATACAAACCTGTGTTCAGTGCTAAATTTATCGTTTTGAACTTAAGGTGTGTTTAAATGAAATAGTTTATTATTTTCATAGGCAATTTTTGTCAATATTAATGATATGACATGCCTTAATGAAAATATAACAATGTTGTAGGCTAAACATGGAGAATCTTTACAAAAACCTTACAGAAGATGAAAACCTGTGTCGGCTGTAAGTTGTTTGAAAATTAGACATCAAACACTTTTTGTAATAGAATGACCTGACATGTACCCACTGTTCCCCAAATATGCAGCTTGGAAAATATGCAAGCGATGTCCACATCCTGAGCCTGCTACGTTTCTTTAGACTGCCTGCTATGGGGCATTAAATGAGGAGACAGATGATAAGCTTTTCCCTTACGCTTCGAGGAACACAGCCTGTAGTGATAGAATGAGTCATGACAGACTGACGTTCCAGAGACAGATTAGTATGTATACAACAGCACTACAGCATGTATCCAAAACGCAATATGGGAAATACATGAGCTCTAATTGGACAAGGTCATCGGAATCTTGAGAACATTGATTCATGGAAGAGGCCAGGAGATATGCGAGATCATGCTCTGCTCATATGGCTCCATGTTAAGCCATGCAACATTTGGAGATATGTGTGGCACAGCTGTAAACTTCCATGTCTATACCCCAGAGGATTCACATCTTAAGCCATGAATGTGTGTTCGCTTTGCTCCTACACAGTGCCAAATTCCTGGAATTACCTGATACGGGCGGATCAGGTCTAGAGGATTAACAGGAATGTTCTCCTCTCCAGATGTTGGTTTAGGCAAAGACCAATGAGTGGATGTCAGAGTGCTTCCATAATTTATGTATATTTCCCTTGTGCAAGCTCACAACAGCATGGCATGTAGGCTGAGAGGTTACTCATCCATGATATTAGATTTTTTTTAGGGTTGGTGTGTGTGTGTGTGTGTGTGTGTGTGTGTGTGTGTGTGTGTGTGTGTGTGCGCGTGCGCGTGCGTGTGTGTTTGTCTTAGGGCAGGTGGGAGGTCTGCTAATGTTTCTGCCGTACAGGTAAAATGCCATGTCTACAATTGGCCAATTAATAAATGTGTATAATGACATTATAGTGTCATGTACAGTACCTATCTTCAGGGATATTTGGAAAAAGTGATGTGAAATACTGTATACCCATCAGAGCTGTGGGCGTAGTCTTGTGTGTGGCCAACATGTCTGCCTCATACTAACTTTGGGAGTGAGTTTCTGTGCTCTCACCAGTACCGTGTGAGTGTTGGGAAGACTGGCATGCCGGGCTTGACATCAGTGCTGCATCTGTGGTGCCCAGTGCCCAGTGCCCAGTGCGGCTCTACATGAATCCCTGTAGGAGTCCCATGAGAGGAGGCTGACCTGAAGAAACATTTAGGCCTGGTATTTCCAACAGCTCTTCATCCTTCAATAGTTCTAAACATGATGGACTTACAGTAACTACCTTCTGCTATGATTAATGTGTCATTGATTTCCTATTTAGCTATGTTTCTGTTGTGCAGCTTTGTGATGTATTGACTAAACCTGTACAGTATATTAATAGCAGTAACAGTATTATATCTGGGCATTCACAAGAAGAGCAGTTTGCACAGAACAATTGACATGGCACACAATCATTAAACAAGTGTTATTCAAATGGTCAGCTGAAATATATCTGGATGTCTGGATGACAAGCGTGGTATCTTGCGCAGCAATGCAGTTGCACTGCCATCTAGTGTCACACAGGTGCACTTCAACACTTGTTCCTAGGAGCATACTTTATCGTACAGTTAATAGGAGGCAGGACTAGGACTATTCATTTATTTGCTTTTCCATTTAGTTTTATTTGCCGTGTACATCTATCGGTTTGTTCGTGTTGATCTTCATTGTGTTATGCTCTAATGTGTCTGCTTTCTGTTGTTTGGAGGTATAGCCTATACCCCCAGCAGTAGCGCCAGCTGTATCTATCTTTCCACTAAAACAGTAAAAATCACCTCGGGCTTTGTTATATCATTTTGTCCTCCACCCACCGCTGCTGTCCTGCTGTCCTGCTGTCCTGCTGTATGATTGACTGTATCCGCAGCAACATGACCCACGCCAGGACACAGCGCCTCATCACTCACAGAGCAGGAAATGACCCGGGAATTGAGACACAGGCCGGGCCACACACTGCGTCATCTGTCAGCCCATACTGCCAGGGTGGGCCACGGCCACGGGATGAGAGCAGATGACCAGGATGGAGATTTAAAGCCCAATTCATCACGACCCCCCCCCCCCCCTTGTGCCTTTGCACAACATTCCCGCTGGAGCACAGAAGCAGGTGAATGATGGCATTGTGTGTGTTAGTGGGGATGTGGGGATGGGGGTTATAGCACTGCTGTTGTATCTCTAATAAGAATCACACTCAAAATCCCGTTATTCGCCAAGTGCAATAAACGGGACGGGATTTGTCTCGTGGCTCAGAAACATACTGGCAAATAACACGTCTCTGCACAAATGCAGCTGAGACGAATCCCTTTACAGTTAACCGCATTCAGAGAAACTGGCTCGCTTCTGTTAAAATAGAACTGTATTACATTGCACTGATTCCACTTATTATAAAACAGGGTAATAAAAAACTTGATGATTTTTATTAGAAACAATCAGTCACTAGAATAAATAAAATACACAAATATTAATTCTTTAGATACTTCCACAGTTTACTGATGTTTACAAAGTTTACAATGACGTCCTCACTGAGTTAACATAATAATTGGACGAGGCACTTCCTTTGCAGATCTAAATATAGGTCCATCATCAAGCTGAGTGGTGTGCAGCATGTTAGCTTATGTGAGAGGCACCTACCAAGCCACACACACACACACACACACACACACACACACACCTACACACACACACATCTCTTCCTGGCCAGGCAGTATATAGAGGAAGAGTATTGCGTGGAGCTGACAGGTACCCACTTCTGATCTGGAATGATTTATTTCCACATAGAGTTTGGATGTGAACGCTGCATGGGCAGGTCAATTTGGCTTGGCAGGACAGGAGGCCTCTGATTGATAGAGCCTGGGGGTCAACCATGTTTTAACGCTTGGCTCCCCCTCCATCAAGGTCCCTGTTATGGCCGATTAATCCTAAATACACAGCAAGGGAGAGACGAGTGTGTGAGCCCGTGCATGTGTGTGTGTGTGTGCGTCTGTCCCTACAAGCCAAGTAGTCAAATTGAGACTCCAAAGGACTGTTTCCTACTGGAGAGGAGCTATGGTCACTCATGCTTAGTCAGAAGATTAAACATGGGTGGGAAGGCAACAAATAACTGGTGAACTGGAGAACATGTAAAAAATGTAGCCATTATTTAAACTGTTACCAGGACCTGCATTTAAATATAACCACTAGATGGCAATGTTGATTAAAACAAATATCCATTATATTGTGTGCTGGAGAATATCTAATCCAGGATACAGTACATTTCATCTTTTATCTTCAAAGGGCTTGATTTGGAAAGAGAAGACATATGGGAACACGGCTTATAGCATTAACACTTCACATACATCCTATGGTTTAAGGGACAGTCCTAGTTATTTAAACTGAGCAGTTACCTAGATATTTCAATTTGGCAGAAAAAAATCTACATTTGGTTAATATTCTGTTCTGTCCTCTTTCTTTCATGTGTCTTCTTAGCAAAAGCAGGCTAATGAAAGAAATGCTAATAAATGAACTGATGTGCATTCATTATCTCTACTCTATTATTCCTGTTCGGTGTCACAGTGGTCAGAATCTATCTCATATCTCAGCTCCTTGGAGGGTCATAGTCTCACTCACACACACACACACACACACACGCATTACCAATAAGAATGTAATTAGTATTAGTAATTAGTAACAACTACAATCACCAGTACCATGTTTTCCAGAATCATTCTCCCATCAATTCAGTTGGTGTTGCAAACCATTTGACCTGTGGCCCCCAAAAAGAAGCGTCTCATTGTGTACAATATACATGTAATTAAAAATAATAATACAAATAAACTTTACTGTTATATAATCTTAAAAATATGCAGTGAAACAACAGTAAAGAACATGACAAATATTTTTTCAGCAGATCCACCATTCGAGAACCACTGCATTAATCTCACACAGAATTTGGCAGTGTTGCCAGAAAGCCTGTGGGCCATTGGCCTCTCAACAACATAAAAGGGATGGTGTGGCCCAAAGAGCTGCCATCATCTCACTGACCTGCAGCCCCCTATGGCTCCACCTCAAATCCCCCCAAAGAGATTTTTATCCCTTTATCCATGCGTTAGATCAGAATCCCGGATCAGGATTAGGGTTAGCGTTGGGATCAACCGCATTATACAGAAGCATATCTATCCATCACTCTCTCTCTCTCTATTTCTCTCTCTCTCTCTCTCTCTCTCTCTCTCTCTCTCTCTCTCTCTCTCTCTCTCTGTACCTACCCTCTCTCTCTCTCTCATCCACTCCATCTAAGCTATGGAGTTGATCGACACATCAGAGTTATAGCCTTCAACTGGTCCTGTCCTTTATGCTCTCTGGGAGTGAGCTGGGAGTCACTAGACTGCAGCCTCTTTTCTGTGTGTTTGTTGTCACCTTGAATGATTCTTAGCGCCATGCTCCACGCTGGCTGTTGGCTCAGACGCCTCTATAGAAACAGGGCTTACTGCAACATCAAAGACGCTTTCGTAGGAGTAGCTGCAGGAAGCGGTTGATGAAAATGTGTTTTGTTCATTTGGGTGATTCCTAAAGCCTCCCACATTTACAGTGTACTGTATAACTGCATACATAAACCTTCTGAAAAAGAGTATTACAAGTCTTCAGATGGTACAGAATTCTGCTGCCAGAATCTTGACTAAAACTAGAACATTTGATCACATTACTCCAATCCTTGCTGAACTTCATTGGCTGCCAGTTTAGCTGAGTTGTGATTCTATTGTTTACCTATAAAGCATTACATGGGACTGGCACCTTCCTATTTATCTGACCTAGTGATACCATATGTTCCATCCCGAGCCCTACGCTCACAAAATGCTGGCTTGCTATCCATCCCTAAAGTTAAAAAGAAATCAGCAGGATTTAGAGCATTCTCACACTTTTGTGGAATTCCCTACCAGCTGATGTTGGGGGTGCTAGTACTGTTTCGACCTTAAAAATCAAACTAAAAGCCTATTTGTACAGTGAGGCATTTAGGTAGCAATAGTAAATGTTCCACTCTGCTCAGGGACCTAAATGGCTATACATTAAACTCCTTTGTGTCGTCTTTGCGTGTTTCTGGCTCCTGTTTATCGTTCTCTTTCTCCGAGTGTGGTGGTTTGGAGATGCTGTCACGATCCTGGAGGCTGTGTGGATGGTGCGGCTCCAGCACGGTGATGTCATCGGGGGAAGTTCCTGCCTTGGTCAAGGACAGCGTGTCGATAGCAATGTTCCCTGAGCTGGGAAAGAGATCTGTGTGCAGAGCCAATGGATCTGTGTTTGTCATCTCCACGGTGGAGGAGTGTCACGGTGGCTATTGCTGCAGAAGTCAAGTCTCTAATTCAGACAAGCACTATGGTTGTTGAGCAGTCCTGGTCGTGTCTAGTGCTATTGGACATTTCCTTGGACCTGGGACTCATGTGGCATCTGTCAGTGTCAATCTGACCTGGGACTCCTGTGGTGTCTGTTAATGCTACAATTGACAGACCACTCTTATTTAACAACTTACAAAATGCTTTAAATCTTTACGATGTGTTAGTTCTTATGTACGGCACAATGTGTAAATTATTATACATAGTATTAATGCTCAATTTGGTTTGCCTACCATCACCTATTGCATCTTAACCATCCTGGAGGGGTGGATTCCTCCCTCTGTGGTCCCTTCCCAAGGTCTCTACTCTTTTTTTCCCCATGTGGTTTTAATGGAAGTTTTTCCTTGCCCGGGGGGAGGAGCAGGTTAAGGGGTGTTGTTTGTTTCCATGTGAAATGTAGGTTGTAAAGCCCTTTGAGACTGCAACGTGATTAATGGCTATACAAATAAAATTGACTTGACTTGACATAAACATACTCAGAAATGCCTTAAGGCTTTTCACTCAAAACTGTATAGCTCATAAGAAAATACTGTTTTAACATGTGTTGCTGCATGTTTGTGTGTAATTGACTTTGTGCACTATGCTGTTTGTTCCAGCAGGAGGTGCTAGAGAGAGGTCCTCCCTCCCTGTGGTCTCTCACCTTTTATGCATATGTGTGTGTGTGTGTGTGTGTGTGTGTGTATTGGGGTGGAAGGTCCCCACAGCTCTGCCCTGACCTCCCATTACCCTTTGCTGCACACACCTTGTCAGCAGGTATGGCATTATCTCTCTGCAGCTGAATTGAGGCATTGAGCTCACACTTGACCTTGTCATTATCTTGTACCTGCCTTTGTCTGTGCGTCCCTTTCTACCTTTTGTGTGTTTTGCGGCTTTCCCTCTCCACAATATTTGAACAAAGATAAGAGCACGGTCCGCCCCCCCCCCATCTCCTCCACTCACACCCTCTCTCAATCCCCACCTTCCCTTTATTCAATCCCTCGCTCCTCTTTTGTTTGTGAGAGAAGCCTTGTGTATGTTACAAAGGAAGGCTGTGCCCATGACCTTCCCACTTACAAGTCAACATCAGAAAGACAGTGCCAAGGCCTCCCTTTCTTGCCTTTTGTAAAACGACCGAAGGACAATAAAAGTGAGAGTAACGAGCTCCTTAAAAGAAGATAAATCAGTTGGACTGAATTTCACATCCGATGTCCTGTAAGAGCGGAACCGGAATATAAAATTGGGCTTTGTTTCACACAATATACTCCATCCTGTATAAATACAACCATTATTGTTTTCGGTACTATAGCAGACTAGTCCTTGCTTTGATAGGGATACAAAAATGGACTGCATTTCCTCACATATAGCCTACAGTTGACTACAGTTGAGTACAGTGGATATGGTATGAGAGTGATAGCTACAGTAACAAATAGTATATAATATTGTTCCAGTATCTTTAAAGTGAACTATTGGTCATTGCCTAATGGAGTGGAATACACAAATCTCACATGACAATAACAAGAGGGCGTAAACATTTATATAATTACAGTATGCTAATTTGTTACAAACAAACAACATGCAAATGGTCAAATACATTCATTTTAACCAACCAGCTCCAGGCTGACAAACAACTAAGCAGAAATGGCACTTCTGCTCAAATGTACTGTATCTTATCTCATTCTATAAATAAAAGCATGTGTATTGTCTTGTCAGTCCAATTCCGTAACTAAACCACATTCAAATTTGAAATGAATGCAGATTAACATTTGAGGCATTTGTTACACATAAGTCAAGCCCAACTGTATCTGGCCATCATAAACTACAGTATACAGCTGTAGATGAAATAGCACTTCTTTTTTATTGTTATGCAGAGAGCACAATTTATGTAAGATGTTTCAATGGCTTTTGAGTAAGAATAGATTAAAGGATGTTTCATGTTTGAGGAACCCCAAAAAGAGCCTGCAAGGCAGTGTTTTTAAACTCCTGGGGCAACAACTGAGTTGATGAACTGGACGCTTGCAAATGGTGATTAGCCTGAGCCGTTTACTGAGTGAACAAAACAGTATGCCAATCACCGCCATCCCTTGAGTTTTCCCTCCCTTTCTGTAAATATGAAAGGCCTTGTCCCGACAGTGACTTCAAATGTGGTTGCAGAAGCCCCCATATCAGGCCATGACGTCTCCCATAGCGCGTCCCCTCTGCTCATCAAAACCCAGCTGACAAAAGCGCATCTCTAGGTGGCATAATGAGACGTTCTGCTCCTTTCAACCGTGTGCAAAGTATGACATTTTCTGTCTTTCTTGTGTGTTGTGTTGACTCTCTGTGGCCGGTGTCTGGAGGTCACTTCTATCACCTATATCAAAGTCTAAATGTTTTTTAAACAGTCAGAACTGCATACTGTACATTCTGCCGCTTTAGGGGAGGCTGTTGAGGAAACTATGAACTCTTGGATCATATCTCACACCAGGAAAAACAGGAAAGCGGTTGTCCACTTTGTGACTTGTACTTGTTTGATCAATATGATTAAACTTGTTACCACCAGTTTATCAACAGACAACAAAGATGTCAACAAAGGCTCATAAAAGACAAGTCATACTGTTTCTGTTAGTGATGTAAGGTTCGGATTTTCTGAGCGATTCAGATCTTTAAATATCGTTCAGTACTGGCTGTGTCGGAGTGAAAAGTAAAAGGAAGGTTCAGTAAACTGCTAAAAGCCTAGCCATGATGTGATCCACAGATATCTTCTCACACAAAACAGGACACGTGGGCTCCGAATCCTCTCGAGGAACATAAAATAGCATTCAACATGTCACAAAACAGCCCTGTTTTCAACTCCCTGGATATGCACACAACAGCTGCACTCATTCATCTTCCATTCAGTTCAAGTCCACTCCATAATACAATTGTATTGTGCATTGATAATCTAATATGGCTTGTTTTTTATCTTATTCCTCTCACTTTTCAAACAGTTTACTTGGTGCCTGAGGGTACGAGCCGTCCTGTTTTCAATGGCCACCGAATTACCTCAGAACGCAAAGTGCTTCGCTCACTTCCAGAGAGGGAGGCGGGTATTGTTTTCATGACAGAGATCAATGGCTGGGTGAATGTGCTTTAATTCTGCAGGAGCTTCTCTCCCAGGCTAATAAATGCAAGCCTCCCTGCTGACTGGGCTGTCGTGCTGAGCCCAGCGGAGGTTAGCCTTTTTGTGTTCCTGTGCCCAAATTATGGCACCATCAATACGCTGCCTGGAACCAGTCAATAGAAGCCTGCTTTGTGGCTGGGGGAGACCAACTTCAAGGCTGAACTTAAAAAATGGGAGAAAAAATAAATATATTCTAAACTGCGATACTTTTACCAAATAGTGATCGTGATCTACAGCCACATTCAGAAATGTTTAAGTGGTAGTACTATTAATATCACAGCAGATAAAGATAAAATCCTTTTCACCTTCTGTTCAAACAGTGTAGGGTAGCCTATAATTCCATAATATAGCAAACATTGTTTGTTAGCCTAGCATGTATTGTAGCTGCCACTAATCACTTATAAATATCTTCTTCTGAAATGTGTAACTGCCATGTGTAAACCATGTTGGAAGACCAACATGGTTTGAATAATTGTTAATAGGAAACGTTATTTCTGAATGCTCTGAGTTTTTAGCATATTTTATACATAAAAATAATTAGGCTAACAAAATTGAATTCACATTTCACAAGCTTTGATTTTGAGAAACTACAGCCACTTCTGACTCACACAGGCACACACAAATAAATAAATAAATAAATAAAATAAAATAATTATTTTAAAATGTTTTGCTGTAGGGTTGAGTGTAAATGTTGGGTGGATGCTTTTAAGTTTTGTATGCTACTAAGATGTAATTTTACACTAAATATTTGTATTAAACCATAACTCTATAGGCCTAATAGCCTATTATAAAGGTCTATACGTTCTAAACAATATACTTATTTTGTCTGAAGTTTAACTTGGGGCTGTGACACAGATCGTGTAGCCTATGTACTGTATGTTTCCATACAGCCTGACTGCTGCTTGTAACATCAAGTGAATTTGTAAGTAGACCTATGTAGCTTCAGAAAGCTTGTAAAACTTGGTCCGCCTCAAAACCAAAAACTTTTTTTTCATTCACTCTCCCCTTTCTCTCTCTCGTTCTTTTATTTTCGCTGGCTTCTCAAACATCAAGTTGTATGCGGATTTTCAAACAGGTTGAAAAATAAGAGTTTCCCCAGCTCGTGAGCGCATTCAAAGGGCGCCTTCCTCAGATGTGCCACCTTGCAGCGTAGTGGCGGCTGCGCAGAAACGCGATCATTCAGATATGCTAATGCATCAGCGGGGTAGCTCCGAGCACGGCTTACCCTGGTTTAAAAGACAGCTGCCTTCTCCCTTTCTTTTCATGCCCTACTCTCAACCTGCCTCTTTCCCCTCTCTACATTAATAGCAGGTTGAAATGTAATAATCATTTAATTTCTACTAATTAGACAGATAGACTAATTAGCTGGGTGCGTGTAAAATCTGTGCTGTCAAGCACCTCGGACAAAAGACAAAAGGAAGATTTAGGGCAGCGGGGCTGAGGTTAGCAGGCTGAGTCGGCGCGGCGTAATCATATCATGTCCAATGTGTGGAGGCCCTGTGGCCCTCCCCTCACTGTAGTGGCCCTCTGTGTCAGCTCCTGTGTGTCAGCCCATGGCACTGCGGCCCTATAAGCCCCCCCTGATCCACACTCTCCAGGGCTATCCATTCTCCAGCCAGCCAGGGCCATGCTGTGCAGGAATCCCGGCTGATTGGGTTTCTTTCAGGGGCCTTATAGTCAGTCATAAATCGGAGGGGATGCTGGCCGGCCTCTCACTCCTCAGCCCCAGCTGGCAGGGGGACGATTGTTGAGGAGCCGAGGTCACCGCGGGGTCGCTCTCTGTGGCGCTTCTTAACGCTTCTCATGTTTTCGCTTCCCCTCCCCTCCTCTGCACTTTGTCAAGCGCCCCTCCCTCTTTTCTCTCTGTCTCCTGGTTGAGGTTGCTAGGGCTTGGTATTTTCTGTTTAAGACCGGGTTGTAATTACACTGCAGCTCCTCTGGCTCCCGGCTCCTCGTTTTTGATTTTATTTTAGCACTGCTGATTGGTGGTAAGAAGCTATGCTGGGGCCATCTCACCCCCCGACAACAGCCATTTGTCTTCACTCCTCCTTCACACCACTGATTCATTCACACCCTTAAACATTTACAGAACTAGGAGAGGTCAGTGTGGGCTCCTCACAGCAACAGATAGGATCAGTTTTCTAGCCAGCACGCTGTGGTCGTGAGAAGCAAAGTGCCAGGCCTGTACACTTATTAGCAGTGGCAGTATAGAAGAGGCAGCATTGCAACTACAGGATTATTAGCAATACTAATAGCATTGCTCTTGTTTCCACTGTGGTATAATCATTTCACAGAGAATTATAATTAGGGACTTAGGGACGAGCAGAAAAGTAGGCATTGCAAAACAAAACTCTATTAATTTATGTGGTGCCATCAAACTACAGTAAATTCCATGCCAAATCAACCAGTCCTGGAATGTTTTTTCTGTGGGATAGCATCACTCTCCAAATATCTGAGGCCATAAAGCAATTGACATTAAAAAGTGTAAATGAAAACAACACCACAATGAAAACAAACCATAATTTCATTAGACAATAAAATGGAGGGACCAAGATAAATCTTAGTTGGTGAGAGGGGAGTATGTTGTAAAAGCTTAGTTACAACTGCAAATTGGAAGTGTGTGTATTCCTTGGCTGTTTATCAAAAGGGTCAATAACTCATGTAGACACAAAATGCATGTACATATAATAGAGCAATGTGATATAGTTAATGGATAAGACACACAATATACTCTGAAATACAGTTCCCCAAACTGGCTGGTTGGGAGATACAGCACAGGCCTGGGATTTGCTGACTTATATTAAGTGTAAGTATTTCATATTAAGCCAGTATCCGAAACTAAACAATTATACATCCCTCTATCCACATCACAACTACTTAGGAATGTTTGATGCTCTGCACTCGGGACTCTACCTAAGTTCAAAGGAATTGTAACCAAAATATCACAAAAATGTGTGTGTGTATAGGCTTATATGCCACTTCTTTCATGTCTATGGATAAGTGCCAAAAATGTTGTATTGTTCCGTATGAAATAGGATGCAGGTTTGGGAGTACTATTGTTCTAACGCAGCTTGCCTTAGTCTCCTCTGTTGTGCGTAGGCTCTTGGCTGTGTCGCACTGACTTCTGACAAACAGCATCAGGGACATCGTTGCTTCCTGCGAGACAGACAGGAACAAACCAGGTATAATTACTTCAAATAAACAGGATGACATTAATTGTTTGCCCCATCAACTGTGCTGCATCCATCTCTGTTTGATGTGAGCTCAATTAATCGCTTTAACATTCCGACTTAATGGATGTCAGTAAGGATGAATGGTCCAACACGAAACAAGTCACTCACTGAAAACCATGCTAGTCCTCTGGGGCTAGACCTATTCATAACTACAGACAGCTAACCCATTTCAAAACACTGCTTGCCACAGCCAATAGTAACTGCCGACACCACATTCTATGACAGCAACATTATATGATCCAATACAAATAAAAATGTATCCATGCAGACAGGATTGTGTTCATTGCGCGTCTGAAGAACAACAACGGTGTCAAACACGTCTCGGGAGAGGCATGCAGCATTCAGAGGGAAGTGCATAGCGTGAGCACATATCACGTGTCAACCCCGAGCCAAATGTCAACACGAGGAGCAAACATCTCCCAGACTGTGGAGCAAACAATTAGAGCATAAACAGCCTTTACTCCCCAAAGGACTTCCTCCTGGGGCTGCAAGGCTCTTCTACTGTAGGTGGCAAAACCAGAACTGCCCTTGGAAAATCACAGGGGCCATAATGGCTGGATGAAAGGGCGGCACCAAAAGGTGCTAATGGAAATGTCCTAAACCTGAAACACAAGCCTCCCTGTCAAACTACAGGGTGGGGGGGCAGGGAGATGAACAGGGAAGCTGAGACGGTGTGGTTGTTTGCACAGACACATAGGGTCATGGTGAAAATATGGCCTGTCCTTTTGAGGTGAGGGGTAAAGGATAGTGTGACACTCGTTACAGAGGGACCATCCACAATGTTGTGTCAACTCAGAGAACTAGCAGACAGCCAAAACCGCCACATCTCTCATGGATGCCGACATGCTTCAACCACCTGATGTCCATTGCGGCCCTACTTAAACTGCCAACAGGATATTGGAGGCACCTGCCTTTTAACTGCTCTATCAACAGCACTTGACACAAAGATACCACTCGACACAAAAGTTATGCTTACCCGCTTTTGTTCTCTGGAGCATGAAAGCAAAGATCCACTAAAACATCTGTGGCAGAGATGAAACAGAATAATAATTAGATGCAATCGTGCAACCGTCTGCAGTCCTCTGTATGAGATTCACAGACTTAGATGTTTTTTGTGATTGCATCTTAAATACAGTAGGAGACAAGGAAATTTGAATGAAAGAAACTTTCATTGTTTGTATTCTTTATTGGTTAATGAGAAACACATTATGCTAAAATGGTAACTTTAGTGTCTTATATAATAGTGAATTTCTTAGTTAAACCAAGTTTGATCATACCCCTTAGGAGAAATTCATTCTCTGCATTTAACCCATCCCCGAAGGGAGCAGTGGGCAGCCACTGTGCAGTGCCCGGGGACTGACTCCAGATTGAGGCCAGTGTCTGGTCAACAGCACTGACTGGAGGGTGAACCTGACATGTTTTTGATAGTGGGGGAAACCAGAGCACCTGGAGGAAAGCCACACAGACATGGGGAGAACATGCAAACTCCACACAGAAAGACCAGGTTGACTGGGGTTTGAACCCTGGACCTTCTTGCTGTGAGGCCACAGTGCTATCCACTGGGCCACCGTGTAGCCCATTATTGTTTTATTGTGCCCTTGATCGATCCTTTAAACAAATGACTAATGGTCGTCACAGTAGGCAAGTGAACAATGAGGTCAAACAATTAGATATTCTATCGTAACTCATAATGATTTGGTATATTGTTTTTTGTGAAAAAAAAAAAGTGGTGTGTGTGTGTGTGTGTGTGTGTGTGTGTGTGGGGGGGGGCCAATATTGAATGCCCCCTCCATCCCATTATCTGTGCCCCAGATTAGGATGCAAAGACTGCAAACAATCCTCAATGTAGCTTGTCAAGACCCTATTCACAATGTACATGTTGTATCTGTTAAACCAGGCTAACTTACAGGTGCAGTATGGCAGATTTTAGAGAAAGAAATGTCCCAGACATCCCTCAGCGAGTGAAATGCTCTGTGAGACTATTTGCTTTGGTTGTCGACTACCGAAGATTGTGTCCAATCATGGCCTCTTTTCACTGGTCGAATACACTGTACCTTGCCTCTCAGGCCAATGAATGCCTGCACACACAGCTACAACCACAGGTTTGTCAATGGGCTCCAGAGGGAGGGAGCAGGGGAGGAAGGTGTGAGGTGTTGGGCTGCTTTTTCAAGATATCTGCAACTCTCAAATCCAACATTGTAGGGCAGCAAGTGGTAGAGCGGGGCGATAGGTTGCTAGTTTGAACCCTGCTAACTCCTCGAGTGTTGAGGTGTTCTGGAGCAAGACACCTAACCCTAACTGCTCCAGGTGTCTCCTTGCATGGCTGATATTGCCATTGGTGTATGAATGGGTGATTGTGAGGCAAGTAATGTAAAACGCTATATAAATACAGTTCATTTACATTGTACAGGCCTACAGCAGCTTAAAGGCGGCATGATTGATTAGTAATTAATGCTGAAGAGAAAGAGAACTGTGAGATATTTGCTGAATTTCACAAAAAGTGTATTGGAGTAGTATTGCGTAATAAACCTTTCAAGTGTAACTTCATCCCAAATCTGAGCCTGACTCCACCCATTGCACAATGTTGAAAAATGCTAAAAAGTAGTCAATGAGCTGAGTGAGAGGAGGGGAGGGGGGCTCCATTAACATTAACATTTTAATTGATGACGCAGGACTGGATGAAAATAAGCCAGTTCCTGGGGTGATATTTAATAGATATGACGTACATTGCCATTTTCAGGTCAAACTATTATTTAGACTACTATTATTATTTTAGCTTCCCATTTGTAAGATGACTGATAAAGTAAACAGAGTCAGTCATTAAGGTGGAGCACAGCTCACCTGGATGGTTTTTAACCAGACTATTCTTGACCATGACACACACACATTACCTAACCTCTTATACAGCAGCTCAGACGGTGTCTTTCTATGACATCCTTGAAATGTCTGTAAACGATTCATCTTCTAACACTTGCAACAAACAATTCCTCATATCCAGAAGATGGGGAGGTGGGAGGAATTGTAAGAAAGAGAAATTAGGCACATTATGTATGCGTGGAACAACCATTACATCCTGTCACCTTTGGAGATAACAGCCTTACAGATGAAACAGGAGGCATTAACATACATTTTTAAATCACATTTTGAGTGTTGTGGTGCTTTTGTTTTTTGGCCTTCACACTAACTTTGTGATAACATTGTGAAAATGGTATGTGGCCATATACTGTGTTTTCAAATGTATCTGCCCTGTGGCTGGGTTTCAGAGGAACTGAGACCTAGCCTTGTGAGACCATCCTGATCACGGAAACGCAATTAATTTTGCCGCATGTATTAGCTTGTAACCTTTCAATACAAACATATTTGTTGACCATGTAGAAAACAATCAAAACAATTGGCAGCTAGTTTATATTTTATCCAAGATGACAACATCAGCATGTCAAATACGTTTTGTTTTCCCAGCACTGTAGCTGATTTTAAACATTCTTACTGGGTGAGATAAATGTAGGTTGACTTATTTTATGGAAAGAACTTTGATGAAAGTTTTAAATGCTGTTAAATTGAGGTTTGAGACTTCATGGTAAAGAAAAACTAGCTTGCAAGATCATCATAAGACTAACTGAGACCCTAACTGAGCTATCAATTAAGTAATTAAGAATAAAGCAGTAGTAGGCATATACATATTAAATAGTAGGAGCAGATAAGGGTTAGTCATCTTGCTCAGGGATGATTAAAATAGGCCAGGCAGTATGGGAATTAAAACCAGGACCATGGAACCACCATAACCACTTGGCTATAGCTACTGTATACGTATATGATCCATTTTAAAATCCACCAGCATAACTGAAAATCAAGCTGTAACGTACATTGATTAACATCATTACTACAAAACAGATCTACCAATCTAACATTTTATTTTACATCGCTAGCATCCACATTTCCAAATGACATTCACTTCATTAACCTAGTTGTGAGAAATTACCTAATTGCTTCGTAATATCGTTACAATGCAATTTTATTACACCTCAGAAATTGACCACAAGCTTGATGACGCACTGACTTCTGTGGTCTGGGAAGATGGGGAGGGTGCTTGACAGGTTGTGTAGTGCTGTTTTGATATTTGAGCCTGAGGTATGCTTACAGATACAGTAATCTCTCTGCGGAGGAAGCCACAGAGATGAGGTAAGATTGCTTACAGCTAGGAAACAATATCTGACAAAGATTAAAAGCCATTTTCCTCAACTTGATTCATCTTCCTTTCAGGCTGCCCAGGTGTTACAACTAACAACACAAAGGTAGCGAGGGCAAGACATACTTGTATGAGTGAAAGCTACAGAGAAAATCTCTCTCTTGTCAGTTATTCAAGCCTCCGGTATGAGCAGAGATATTTTAGATGTCCTATCAGTCTTCTGGCATCTTCACTATACCTTCCCTTAGATGCTGACTGACACCTCTGCCTATCTGAAGAGCTACTTGAGATATATTAGACAGAGGAATAGTGATCCTTCCTGTGCAATGTGCTATGTTGACAACGGTGATTGTCCAGAAACTGATTGTTCCAGCTTGTCTTCATACCTGTTCTGGTTTCACTGCAAGGCTTGTCAGCCCCTCCCAAGACATCAAACACTGCCCTGCGCCTTCACACCTCACTAGCAACCCGCAGCGCAGCGTAAATTGCTTAAAATTATCCGGCTTCATGATACTGTAACACAACAAAGGCATTTGTGTTTGCTGCTGTGATATTACTGGAACATCAGGTTTGAGACAATGCTTGCTAATTAAACCAGACCATCTTTGCAGATGATGTCATTTGCTGTGCAGCATTTGGAGAACTTATTTGAGCCTGTGTCTTTGTACTGTACCGTAGCACAGCTAAAAAAAAATAACAACGTCCAAAAAGAATGCCTGTTAAAAGGCACTCTACAATGTTCTTGCAAATGCAAATAAACTTCAGAGACAGACTCCACATGTGGTTCCTTAAAAGAGACAATTGGAAAGAAAACAGAACACAGTGCTGTACGCCCACTTCTATCTTGAGAATCAACTAATAGCACAGGACAACTATTTCAATATACTCGCTTGCCAGTAAGATGTTCCTGTTAGACTTTAATGCAAAAGCAGATTTGGAAGAGGAGATGTAATGTCACAAAGGTTTCAGGATCCTGTCACAAGTCACTCAAACCCCCCCCCCACACCTTCCCCCCATTTTTGATCACTCCGTGAGCTAAATCTATTTCTCCTTCATCGCTATGACAGCATTTTGTGTCTCTATCGATAGTCATTTCCTGTCTCCCTGCAGCAGCCTAGGAGCTGGCGCGTAGCACTGCATAACCAGCACAGTCCCACGGAGTGCAAGCAAAGGAGGGAATAAATGGAGAAAATACCGCTGCAGGCTCACACCGTTTTATCTCGCTTTGAACGAGTCAGCTCTAATTTTGCTTTGATCTCAATTTGCTGCTTTTGGGATAGCGTGACTGCACACTGAACTGGGAGCAATAAGCCTCAACCGGGGCTTTCCTACAAAAGAACCTTTCAACTTTCGCTCATATTCATCAGCGTCCATTTACTGGTACACAAGAAAACAAACAAGTCATATCTCGAACATCCATAGCAAATAGAACCGGACACATACACGTCAGCAGCTGACGGTTGGGCCGTCTGCATTTCTTTTTTGATCTATTCTGGTCAGGAAGGATTTATGATCATGCGGAGCAAATTTTGGACAATGTTAGCGAGGGGCCGCAATAAAGAGATCCTTAGTGTTGCTGACAGACACGGTTCAGCGTTGTTGTGAGATAACAGGTTGACACGCAGCACAGCTGGGTCTGTTCTCACTGCTGTGCCAAGCTCCCCCACATGCGCACATCATTAGCACAGGCACACCAAAGGGGTGGCAGTATTATGGGAGCACCTATGGTCTCTTAAAGATGTCTGCCTTCCCCTCTCCCCGTTTTGAACTAGTGATGTGCTTAGAGGGGGAGTTGTTTGGGAATTTGTTTCTCTTTCTGAGGGCAGAGACAAAGGGTTAGGATAAAGGTTGAGGCACAGAAAAGACCAGCGCCTTGCTGTGGAGAAAGGGAAGGGTCTAATCTAATTTGGTTGGAGGAGGATGTGCGTGCGTGTCTGTGCGTGTGTGCATCTACTGTGTGTGTGTGTGTGTGTGTGTGTGTGTGTGTGTCACATGCAGTGCAGAGGGGACTGTGGGAATGGAACAGGAGGGCTACACTGTTGAATGGAGCCTCCAGAGCCAGAACCAGTGGGGAGTCTCCCCAGACGCGCTGATTCCAGCCCGGCCACTCAAAGGGGGATTAGAACAGAGAGGGCCTTCCTGATTAGTGATTCACACTCAAGTGCCCCCATGAGGACCTTGGGTAGTAATATTGCCATCAATGTACTTCTCTGTCGCACGGAGTAAGCAAGTTACCCTCTTCTTAAATGTAACCTTAACCCAAGTATACTGTTTGTTCGTTAAACGTGTTAACGGGAACTTTGTTAAGTCGTACTCGCACTGGGATCCAACGTGACTTTCTCTAAACAGAAGTGTATTTAGTTAGGAGTTGACTGTAACTGTTGTGGTTCAATGCTCAGTCTGTGGGGGAGAGGAACCCACTTCCATTCCCCACGCCTTCATCTTCTCTTTGCCATTAAACAACCCCCACATGAAAGGGATATGATGTAAGAACACACTATTAGACTAATATTTTGCTTTCAAAGCAGCCCCAGCCCAGATGTTTCTGGATTTAGTTCATACCAAAATTGATTATGTTGTTTATTGCAGTGGCTGGAAGTTACACAGTAAAACAACCGTAATGATCGCGTTAATTTCCATTTTAAACACTTCAAATGTTGCAAAGCTCAGTAGCTTGCTCAATAATCATACAGGGAATGAAGTCAGTAGTTTAAACCTAATTTAATGGGCTGTGTTTACGACGCGAGCAGAATCGCACAGCTAAAATCAAGAACATTTCCATGCAAGAGTGTACAAATTAGCACTCATTAATCTTTACTTTATTGAACTATTTAAACCACATACGCAAAGAAATACTGGCGGCTTTGATGTCGATAGGCCTCTTCAATAATTAATTACAGAATTCATGTGCATTTCCTGAAAACGCCTGACCCTTTACTAAAACTGATGCTCTTATTAGAGCGCTTGCTTTTCCAATGAGACAGAAAAAGCACCATCTAGAGTAGTACATAGTATTAGACATGCCAGAGGTTCTGGAAAGTCGTCTAACTTGGGCTTAGTTTTACTTATTTCTTTATCATTTAAACCCCTTAACATTTTGTAGTTGTTTTCAAGTTTATTATTTGAACATCTATGACTCATTTATACTGATATTCAAGATACCAAAATGTATCTCAATCAAACGTATTGATTCACTGCAATTGTCTCATGTTAAAATAAAACATCAATAATAAAATGATGGTTGGTGATATCCCAGATCACGCTGACTAAACGTTAAATGTATGTGACGGGGAGAGAGAACATGGCTGGACAATGCATGGGGCATGTGGACAAATAGCCTCACCTCCAGCTGAGTGTGTTGTTTCTTCTCATTGTGCCCTCTGAAAGGGAAGAGGAGGGCCTCTGTTAAAAAGATTATATCCCTGCCCCACCCGTACGTTTAATCAACATGCCCTTTCAGCGCCGCCAACAATGCCAAACATGTCTCAAACGTCCCCCGACTCTCCCATAGCATACCGCACATGTTGTAACAGAATGCCAACAATCGAACCACAGTAATTAGAGCACTACTATGGTCAGCCATACTGAATCCCTGTTGGTATACCATGGGTAGCTTGTGTTTGGCTCCGGATGAAAGATGGCCTCAGTTCCAGAAACATCACCTTCATCATCACCGTCGCTATCGCTAAACTGATCTGGTTTGTGGCTATACAAACAGCAACACATTAGCTACAACCCACTTTAACTGATCAAAATTCCCTAAGGAGACCCAAGACACTTTCTTTTCTTCAACCTCCGTTTCTTTCATCCATGGTTAAATATGTAAATAAAATGTCTAAAGTCATTCTTCAAAGGGAAACAAAAGAAAAAAGGAGGCTGAAGGAAGAGACAGCCATAAAATTCCTGCGATTCTCCATAACATTAGCCAGGGGAGGGGGATGGGGGGGGAAAGCTTCCAGCCAGAGCCTAGCAGCAGGGGAGCCAGCTCGCTGCACACAATCACACATCTCAAATCCCACACACACAAATAATAAAATATCTTTTCAGCTCCAGCCATCAAAGGGGCCCCCTCCCCATCTCCCTTTATTAGTTACAGAATTATCTCACAGTTGCCCATTTCTCAGAGATGGAGCGGCACAGCTCGCTTCATCTGGCTGTCGTGGTTGCATAGATGAGATAAACTCACTGTGTGTGTGTGTGTCCATGTGTGCTTGCATGTCGATTTCTTTGGCTGGTCCATGTGTTTCTGTATTTGTGTGTGTGTGTGTATGAAGAGGTATATGAAATGCATGTATGATAGAGATTAAGAGACGGTAGTATTTACCAGGCGTTTTCCTTTGCTTAAATTCAATGATGTCTCATCAGCAGCATGCTAAACAATCAGGAAAGAAAAAAGAAAAGACAATGCACAGGAATAAGCAAGAACAAAGGGAACTAGTAAACCTTGTCTTCTTAAAATGTGACAATGTGATCTTTTAACTTATTTTAGCTTAATGACGGCAACTGTTCCGAAGGTTTCCTAGATGACCAGTCAACATCAAATCCCTTGAGAGTGTATTATTCCTCTGCTGTCATTGATACAGACAGGCCATAAAGATCTATTGTATAGGAGAGGGGCTGAACATGGCTGCCAGCTGTTGTCCATCACAACATAAAATGACTCAGTATACAGTTAGAATACGCAATAAGAGGCTACAATATATTTACAATATTAACTAAATTGATTTGTGAATTAACACATTTACTTTTGCCTTGCTCACATACACATATGGAGACAACAGTTATATTATTACATTGATTGACAGTGTGATAATCATTATGTGTAACACAGTTACCATACAGCAATGAGCAAATCTCATAGTCTACTTCTTCAAAATGGAGGTTGAGCATTTTGGATCAAAACCCAAGCTGTGATTTTCAAACTTTCTCAGCCATGCCCCACAGAAAGCTACATAAATGCACTGCATTTATATAGCTTTCTAACCTTCTGGCAACTCAAAGCGCTTTACAGGATTGCCTCACGTTCTCCCCTTCACACACATTCACACACCGATGGTGGCATCAGCCATGCAACTTGACCACCGGGAACAGTTGGGGTTAGGTGTCTTGCTCAAGGACACCGCGACACTTGGTGAGGAGTTAGCTGGTATCGAACCAGCGACTTTTTGGATCACCTGTCGCCCCGCTCTACTCACTCACTCACTCTATCAACTGCCTCCATTACCCTGCTGAAAGTCCATATATGCAGTGCTGCCTGAGCTATTGATAGACAATACATTACTATATAAGCAGGGTTTGAACCATGGCGACTTACCTGTTGGCGCTATCCACTGCGTCACTATCACCTCATATCTGTCAGGTGGTCACCCCTTGTACTATACTTGCGCATACATACTATGACCCATTTGTTTTGCTCGTTCAGTTTGTAGCATAGGATACATAAGGCCATGAACACCATTTACATTTTTGGGCAAGCCCCCAAAAATCATCCCGCCATGCCATGGGGGTTCCAAACCACTGCATTATTATCGTGTTAAATGAAAGCAGTGCAACATACGTGAAACATAGCCAGGTGGATGTATTGTGCTGTTGAGTATGTCCAAAAGGGTATTCATATTCTATTTAAGCTCACACACATGAGCAGCAACAGCTGAAATGCCACCAGTGAGATACGCTGTGCTTAACCATTTGGACACAATGGTGCCATGTTTCTCTACTTGCCGAACACACTTCGGACATACTTCTAAACAGACTGGTGACTCTTGTAAAAATGTGCTTAAATCTCCCGTTTACTTACTGTATCTGGATTTCACCCTTGATGGCGACCATGGTTAAGTTAGGGTATAAATCTTTTACATAAAACATTTACAAGGTAATGTGAGAAAGCTCTGTAAGGATTTTTGTATCACACACACACACACACACACACGCGCGCTCACGCGCGCACACACCCACACACACGCGCTCACGCACACACACACAGGCACACACACACAAACACAATTAAAGAGACCTCATAAACTGCTCAAGACATGCCATATACCCACAAGGATGAAGGATGCTGGTACTGTAAGATATAATGACTTTCTAATAATGCTTTTCTACTTTATGTTTATATTTGTTATATATTATATAGGCAAATTGTTTATAGCAAGTCTTCCAGAATAGTATTACAATTCAGTAAATAGTCCATTGAAATGTAAATGCGCAGAAGCCTATACACTGAATGTGAAAAATTATTATTGGCAAAATAAAAAATATAAATTCATGAGACTGCCTTCCTTGACTGTTTAGGAATTTTGAATGGTTTCACTTAGTGAGACTGTGGACTCACATGTATCTTCTAACATGAATAACTATTGATATTGCTCATGCAGGACATACAAACAAAACAAATATGTACACTGAAAAGACATTAAACAATAATTTCCATATTTCATAAGGAATTTTCATCCCGTAGTATGCTACTGTATGTTCCTGTGGAGCTTGCCTAAATAAAAACAAAATGCCTTCATTCCCGTTACATTCTGGGTCCAGTTATTGTTTCCACAAAGCCAGTGTACTGAGTGAGTTTGCGCCAGGACTTGTCCCTAAAGGACATCGTAAGTCAGTTGTCCTTCTTCTATGTCTTAACTGAGCTAATTCGTGAAGTTACTGAACGTTATTGACAATAGGAAGTTAATCCATATTCAATTAGAATCATCGAGCGATAACCAGGTTTAATATTATGCATAGTGCATATGTTCAAGTGACCAAATCTTTGTTCACTAAATAAATAAGGACAAAGTTTTAAAAGGAGAAAGGTTCTACTCGTTTAGCATTCACAGCAACAGAGCGTGAAAATTGTAACGGACCAAGAAATTATTAATTTTGCGCGCCCTGGATTATAGTGCGTCTGTGCGCTACTTGGTAACATTTGGGCTCTCCACAGCCCGTGCTGAAAATGTTGCTTTAAGTTTGTGTTTAGCACTGACAACTAGTAGACGGAAGTTGCTTGTAAACTTCTAAAATGCTGGAATGATTGGCCAACAAGCCGTTCCGCACGATTTGAATATAATCAGCGTGCCAGTATCATCTTTCTTATGCAAAGTAGCTGTCTTTGAAGGCGGATCTCTTGGCAGGTTAGAGCAGGACGAAGGCAGAGACCAGCTCAAACGAGCTCTACAACCAAACGTGTGAACTACTTGCTGTTTCTGAAGGGGTCTGATTCTAACATTTTTCCACTGCGGATATTTATTTTGTTGATATTTTATTATCGTGAATGGCTCGAGTAATTACACGACCTGGTGTTACAGCAAAATGTAGTTAGCCGTTTTTTAAGTTGCAGCATTCACTGAAATCGATTGCTATATCCTACAGACAGATTCGCGGTGCGTCCCAAAGTCATGAACATTGAATCCTCAAACTCTGCATTTGGAAACAAGTTGGAAAGAAACTGGAATAGGCCTTCGCAAACATTCAGAATTACAACCGGAGAATTGCAAGAGACTGAAATAGAAACCTATAGCTTACACCTTCACAGCAGACTATGGAAGTGGAATATCCTGCAACATTTCAATGCATGGAACTGAGAGCGCAACAAGAGTACAGTTTCGGAGTTTCATCCGCGATAATCATAAATCATTAAACGCAAAAGAGAAAATTGATGCTTGCACAACAGACTCAGTAAGTTTTTTCACGCACTATTTTGATATAGCTCAACAACCGTAGAGTGTTTGTTTTTTAATAAGAGCGACGTGGGTTTTGTTATACTGTATCTGGCAACACTGATCCTACCAGACGGTGAAAAATGTTTTCAATAGACAAACTGAGCTTAATCTATCTGCTGCTTGCCATGTGGAGTAGGGGGATCTTGTCTATTAGTTCAATAGATCCGGATCGATCAGGGGAGGGAAGATGTCAACAAATCAACATCCCTCTCTGTAAAGACATTGGTTACAACATGACTCGCATGCCCAATCTGATGGACAACGAGGATCAAAAGGAAGCAGCCATTAAGCTACAAGAGTTTTCCCCGCTTATAGAGTACGGCTGTCACAGCCACCTGAAGTTTTTTTTGTGCTCTCTTTATGCCCCCATGTGCACGGAGCAGGTTTCCACTCCTATTCCCGCCTGCAGAGTAATGTGTGAGCAGGTCAAGCTTAAGTGCTCGCCTGTGTTGGAAAACTTTAACTACCACTGGCCTGATTCTCTTGACTGCTCCCGACTACCGACCAAAAACGACCCAAACAACCTGTGCATGGAGGCCCCCAACAACAGCTCAGACGAGCCCCCTAAAGTGTCCCACACCCCGTCTCCAGACTTCCGTCCGCCGCGCCCCATCAGTGGCCAGGACCTGCAGCTGAAGGACAGTAGCGGCGGCGGCGGCAAAAGCAAGGAGATGTGCCGCAACCCGGGCAAGTTTCACTACGTGGAGAAGAGCGAGTCGTGCGCACCCAAATGTTACCCTAAAGTGGACGTGTACTGGAGCCAGGGCGACAAGCAGTTCGCCCTGGTGTGGATGGCCATCTGGTCCATCCTCTGCTTCATCTCGAGCTCCTTCACCGTGCTCACCTTCCTCATCGACCCGCAGCGCTTCAAGTACCCGGAGAGACCCATCATCTTCCTGTCCATGTCCTACTGCGTCTACTCCGTGGGCTACCTCACGCGCCTCTTCGTGGGGGCGGACAGAATAGCCTGCGACCGGGACAACGGCGTCCAGTACATCATCCAGGAGGGCCTGGAGAGCACCGGCTGCACCATTGTGTTCCTCGTCCTGTACTACTTCGGCATGGCCAGCTCCCTGTGGTGGGTCATCCTCACCCTCACCTGGTTCCTGGCCGCGGGGAAGAAGTGGGGCCACGAGGCCATCGAGGCCAACAGCAGCTACTTCCACCTGGCGGCGTGGGCCATCCCCGCCGTCAAGACCATCATGATCCTGGTGATGAGGAAGGTGGCGGGCGACGAGCTGACGGGCGTGTGCTACGTGGGCAGCATGGACGTCAAGGCGCTGACGGGCTTCGTCCTCATTCCGCTCTCCTGCTACCTCGTCATCGGCACGTCCTTCCTGCTCTCCGGCTTTGTGTCGCTCTTCCACATCCGCCGGATCATGAAGACGGAGGGGGAGAACACGGACAAGCTGGAGAAGCTGATGGTGCGCATCGGGGTCTTCTCCGTCCTCTACACCGTCCCGGCCACCTGCGTCATCGCCTGTTACTTCTACGAGAGGCTCAACACGGACTACTGGCGCGTCCTGGCCGGGGAGCAGGAGTGCGCGGACGGTGGCCGGCCCGAGTCGAACGAGTGTGCCATGAAGAGCTCCGTCCCCGCTGTGGAGATCTTCATGGTGAAGATCTTCATGCTCCTGGTGGTTGGCATCACCAGCGGCATGTGGATCTGGACCTCAAAGACCCTGCAGTCGTGGCAGAACGTGTTCAGCCGCAAGCTGAAGAAGAGGGCGAGGAGGAAGAATACCAGCGTGTTCACCAGCAGTAGGCCTTACATCAAACCTCACCCGTCCCTCAAAGGGCACAGCACTAAGTATGAGCCTACGTGCCCCCCTCCAACATGCGTATAAGCTGTGTCTTTGTGTTCAACTGTAAAACACTTGTAAAGCCCTTACATACAGTATATACTGTATGGGACGTTGTGATCAGAGTGCCCACAAAGAAACCAATGTTAATGTTTAATTTATGCAAACATAATGCAGTGTTGGGGCTTTATTGTTTGTTTTTGTTCTCATGCAGCCTTTGTTATAGGAGGGGGGGGGGCACGGGGGGGACTTAGGAATAAACCATTTGGATGTTCCGCGGGGTTGCGTGAATAATGTGCAATAGCTGTTTTTCTTAAAGGCAAAAAGGACGTGTACTGTTATTGAAAGATAACAGTGAACAAATCCACAGGACAATAGTGAATGGACTGACAGATGTGAGTGTTGCATTTTGAACATTTTTAATGGAAACCAAGGCAGTGTCCTACTGTATGTTGAAAGTGTAGTGTGAGCAGCTGGTCGAACGTGCTCAGGACCTTATGGACTGCCTTGCTAGGCAAATTCATGCCATAAATGAATCAAGCACTCATTGAAAAGTTACTTGTATGCACAGCTAAGTATTTTCTTTTTGTATAGCACAAAGCAACGTTTGTATGTATTTCTAAAGGTTCATATTTTATAGAAAATAATAAAACATTCTAGTTTTAGATGTTTATCAATCTGGAATTGTTTATTGCAACTCTCTTTAACAGGTTATATTTTTTCTAAAGTCTTATTTACATGTTACAATATTTTCCCTAAAGTCTCTAAACTCTAGTCTAAATACATACATACAAAACATTCGTGAGCAATAATAAAAGAGTATCTGGATTTTAGAAAATTATTATTAAAATAGCAAAATAGTACTGAGTTAGAAAAACACATCTTATTCAAAATGAAGTTATTTCAACCCTGTAAAAACAAAAACCTGTTGGTACATATCTCTTTGTGTCTGTGAGGTTAATTGTTAAATAGAAATTTGGGAAATCTGTTGACTGTCCCTTCATGGCTGTATTAGACATGACTAAACAAAAGTATGATGACATCAAAGAGATTACAAAGTCAGTTTGTTATTATTGTAGAGTGAAACATTTATGAGAATGAGCCATTCTTCTAGCTCATACAGTATTTAAAATTTGTCTATTCAGTTCTGTGTTTAGATCAATGAGACAAGACAATGCTTGTGGCGTAAGGTTGTTTTCAGTGTATTTTTTTAACAAAATTCAGTTTTGAGTACATTTTAATTCCAGCTTTTTTTATTCATCTTAGATACTGTTTGTACAATATAATATGATTTTAAAAGTCATAGTGTTGGATTTTTCTTTCAGTCAAGATAAATTGCTAATCATGAAAATAATTCTATTGCTGACAATTCAATCAATATGTATGAATATTGAAGTCCATGTTGACATTTTTTAAATATCTATATAGCATTTGTTTACTTAGTTCTTAATTTATAGCATAACCCTTCATAATACTTATGAGCAACAGTATTTATGATAAGGTCTAATTTAAGTATTTCTGTTCTTTCATTTGGATGATTCTCACCCCTTGCTTGTGTGTGTGCGTGTACATCTTCAGTTACACAATAATCCGGCACTCATTCAGGACAGGATTAGATGGTTTGAAGAGTCTGGCTTTGAAAAGTGGATTGCTGTGAACCAAAATATAGAATACCTGTCATCTCCTCTCTTTTTCATATCAGCAAGGCAAAAGGCACATCTGGACTGGATTTAAAGTAGCTACATGTTGACTAAAAACAATTTCTATAGCATAGTCAAACTGAACATCTTCTGGTAGTGTGGCTTGTTTTGTGTCAAATGAACCTTAAACTGTGAACAATTTAAGGTATATCCCCTCCGAATAACAAGTCTAGTCTTGAGTTTAGACACCAATTTGAGGCCTGAAAAGGGTGCACATTTTGTACACAATTGTGTACACGCTTCAGATAACTGACTACCCACCTTTACTCTTTTTTTATTATGTGTCAAACATTTGTCAAACAAACTATCAAAAGATATTGAAAGTTAGGTGAACCTACTTCAACGGCCTGGTTAAAAAAAACACAAATAATGTAAGGCATCCCCAACACTTTAAATTCCCATTAAAAACAATAGTTGGTGAAATACACTGTCTGGCCTTACAAAGTTGCAGGATCGCAATGATGCTCTTTCCCCAAGGGCATTCAAGTTCCAGCGTCAACCCAACCCGTTTTAACAGTCAAAAGCATATGACTCATAACCTCTATGTGGCTGAATCAAAGTCGGCCAGTGTCTATTGATACTCTGTATTGCGAAAAAAGGTGAGTGCTTCTTCTGAGAGCTTCAACGCAGGCCACCTGGTTAACAGCCCCCAAGGTGTCTGGAAAGGCTGTAAATATAAATGACAGTTACCAGCCCCCTCAGGGCTTCTTCAGCCAAGTAGGCTTCGCTTCTCTTCTTCTCTTCAAAGGGAAAATCCTGCTCAGAGCAAGGGCAAAGTACTAGCGGCAAGAAAGGTTTCTGAAAACACTATGTCTCACTGGGTTTAGAATTTTAAAAGTAATATTCCTATTTTATCAGAGACATTTCACATCTTATCAAACCCCTTCTCGTTTACCAGGGAAACTCTCAATTTGTGACCGTGCTGGTGCCACCAATGTGCCGTCATACACTCTGGCCTACCCTTCCAAAGACCCTATAGGCTCAAAATGTTCTCTAATATGTGTCATACCAGCCAAGTGAAGGTGTCATTCAAACATAGACTATGACCTGGGAGGCATTTTGGGGGTCTGGTAGTGTTAAAAAATAATTGAAGAATACACCTTTAAATATTCACTGGCCAAGTGGTGCATTAGAGTTTAACCAACATACTGTATATCCTGTTAGTGACTGGCCTATTATGTTCATCCCGAGGGAAATTTGACAGTCCTGATCTCAGGTAAGCATACTGTATCTTAAATCCCCAACTATGGCCAACAGAATGGGCACCCCAGCTTATTCTTATCCATCCCATGGCAATGTGTTCCCAACACTGGTAGACCATGGTAGGCTTTGTCAGAACTGGCTATTTAATTAAATTTGACTGATTTCCCGCCAAGCGAGGATTTTTCATGCGCCATAAATGAGCTGGTGTTAAGTGCCTTTGTGTAACTGAGCAGAATTACATACAGTATAAAGTTGAGATGACAGTACAATTAAACTTTTTTGCATGTCAAAGGCTAGTTAATATTCAGTATAAGACACACTCCTCTGTTGCGTTACTGCGCCCCCAGAACCCTAAATGTGTGAGCAGAATGATAATATTTTTTACTTGACTGTCTGTCAAGGAGTGTGTGAGTGGAGGAGGGGTAGAGAAAGCGCTAAGGCTTAGATTGCTGTGTGGGGAGAGGATTGCAGGACACTCAACACACAGATGCTCTAAACATTTTGAGCATCACTGGCTCTATTTCTATATTTGGCAAATATAATAGTAAAATAATTTAACACACACACACACACACACACACACATGCAAAATGTATATATATAGTATACCTTATACTTCAGTATATAGGCCTTCAAATGAGAACTTTGAATACTAAAGTGAGGTGAGAGTAATTACATACCATTCCGGAAACAATGAACTCTCTCTCCAATACTAAACATGGGTTAAAGGGATTCATGTCAACAGCGGTTGAACATGGGTCAGTCGGTTCAGTCTGTCAGTGAGTCGGTCAGTATACAGTCAGTGTATATAGTATACAGTATATACAGTATACAATATCTACTGTATAGAGTATATAATCTTTCAGAAAAAATAAAAAACGCCTTCCGCAACCCACCGTTTGAGAACCACTAATAAACAACTAAATTGTTTTTCATACATTTTATGCAATTGCTCTAAGAATCTAAGAAGATGTGACTGAACTGGAATGCTCTGTCTGTACGTCTAACTGGGCTGCTGCTGTAGCAAGTAATCATAAAGTTCTCTAACACGGTGACATAAATCAAGCTGCCTGGATGACTGGCGGCTGAGGCAGCCTCTCTTTGATCAGGCTTTCTGGATACGCCCAATGTTCTCATCCTCGGCTGCCCCAACAGCACCTGTTTACTAGTTCAGGCCTGTCTGTTTGGAGCTCTGAGCACTGAGCTTCTCAGTGGCTTATACGTGACATGAATTTCTCATATGCACACACACACATGCACGTGCGCGCCCATACGCACACGCACACACGCGCATGCCCATACGCACACGCACAAACAGAGGAATTTGCTTGTTGCTGGGGAGAAGTTCTGTCAATATGTATTTTCCAACATGTATACGATGCGAGCACAATTGTGCCTCCTTTGACTCAATACGGAAAAAGGTGTATTAGAAGGCAAATTAACTGGGTTCTTCTAGAAGCCATATTACAGTTTATGGAAGAGGGGTAATAGGGTTACTGACTAGAGTAAATCTGCAAGTGTATCATAGAAGCTGCCTCTCATCCTACACATTCCTGTGGTAAAGAAAGAGATCAGAAGACAATAAATAAAGAGTGGGTGGGCTTCAGGTTAAAGTTGCCAATCTCTGATAATAGAAAAGTTTACAACTGAAACCAATCTGCTATAAAAATACATCACACAGAGAGAAAGAGAGAGTGACACACACACACAGGTGCACGCACACACACACACACACACACCCACTTGCACACACACACCTTAGTCTGTCGCTGAAGGTGAGAGTAATTACATACCATTCCGGAAACAATGAACTCTCTCTCCATGCCAGGCTACAAATCATTGTATTTCAATTGGAAAATGAACTACCTCGCAGGCCCTTTGCTGATCAAACAAGTGCTTGAAAAAGGACCAACTGTGTTTTTTTGCCTATGGAGAAGTAGGTGACTTTGAGTTGGAGATCAGTTGAGTGTTACTGTATCTGAGAAAAACCTGTGCAAACACACGCTGCTAGTGTTGTTTCTTGGCTTTTTTGGTTTGGCACACAAATCAAAAGCTCTGTCTTAGTTACAGTGGCCCGCTACAAATGTGGTTTTGGTGCCAGAGATATATAGGGGGGCAGGATAGTAGAGGTCTGGGTGGGTTGCAGGGAGGGTTGCAGGTGCAGCTTAAGGCCCCAGAAATGACCTGCAGTACCATTGTTTAGTAAATTATTGGCAAATTAAAATCAAACATGCACATTATATATATAAATCATTAAAGGGTTTTCAGCATGGTGAGTTGAAGATCTCTTATATGCCACCTTCTTGGAAAGAGTATTTGTATTTGTAGTTGTAGAGTAGTTGTATTTCCCCTTGTTGTTGTTGGATTAAAATGGGTCTTACTTAATGTTTCTCTGAGGAACATCAGTGGATGAAGCAAACAGACACACTCACACATGCCCTGTTGATATGTGTACACTCACAGGGACCCTTTAAACTCTACTGACACACTGTTGTTATATTGTGCACAATGCGGTGATGCACTGTGCATGCGTTGGCCTGTGTCCATGCAAATGTGATACTACAGTGTGTGTTCATCTCCAGCAGGCTACACTGTGTGTGTGTGTGTGTGTGTGTGTGTGTGTCTGTGTCGTGTGGCATTTTCAGATGGTATTGGCAAGACAGCGACAGGTCTGACGATGGAGTGGAGACCAGACCCACCAGGAGACTGTCAGTGTTTATCTGTTTTTGCTTGTGTGTGTCTGTGTGTGTGTGCGTGTGTGTGTGTGTGTCTGGGTGTGTATAGGCACTGCATAGAAGCTATAGAGGAGGAGACAGACAGAGGGAAGATGATGGATCTGGCAGCGCTCATGAACACCGCTGAGAGAAAAAATGTCTATGGTTCAAAGAAACCCTCCGCAAACTTAACAAAGAGAAATAGCACAGAGGGGGAGCACATGAAAAGAAACTACACAGTCGACTGTCATATAAACTTGGGGAAAACATCTTGGCCCTGCTGGCAGAATATACTGTATGGCAGGATATATTCCTCAGGGGTCCTCAAAATCGGGGTCAGGACAGACACATATACATACCTGTATATACTGTATATATTTAATATTATATCATATATATGCTCTATATTAAAAAGTAAGTTATCTTTAATAGAAGTTGCATGGCGATAAAATACATTATTAGTGTACTGTTAGTTGTTATAGAAACCAATAGAAAAATGCACTGAACAAAACTCAAACTAACAAGCGGGAGAATACTTTCATTTTGTGTTTTTTTGTGTTACTGCATGAAAAGAAGCAGAATATCAAGCAATACTGAGTATATAAATGATAGGAAATCATATGACTATTGATCCTTGTGGAGATAATTTTCTTCCTTATTACTCCTTTATTTACAGGAGGGACATGCAGCAAATAACAGGGGCTTATAACTACTGCTACAAAAAGTATGGTTTATGGCATTTCAACAAGACAGAATGAAAGTGTAAACAGCAATAAATGTTTAAAAAAAATAGGCACCCAAACATTTTTTTTTCGCCAAGATCTCGGATTTATGTTGATGGTGATGTTTCTGTTTAAGTTAATTATTTTCACTAATGTAATCAGTTCCCAAGAAAAATCTAAAAAAATAAAACCACACAGATGGCTTTTATGTTAATAGGTACTGGCATTCACAACACATAACATGTGTTGGTCATCAGCAGTCCGAGACAATGTCCCATTTTGCTCCCTTTACTTTAGGCAGTGACTGGATGGAAGCAATTTGGGATAAGTACAGAGAAATAGTTACATGAGATGATAAATGGCTTTATTGTTGAGTTCAGGACTGTATCTGATACAACTACATGTGTTTCCTGGAGTAATCAGGCTCAAGCATGGCAAAGGCATTTCAGTTTCCCGGACACTGGTGGTGGCCCAGAGCACTTGGCCCTGATAAAAGCGACGGTCTTAATGGCAGGAGTGGCTAATCTACACAGAGAGGGGTCAGGACCCACTTATCTGGCCTGAGTGGAAAGTAAAAGCCCACTTAGGCCCAATCTGTGGCTGCAGTACTGCTGAAGCACAGGTGCCACGCAACTGGCTTTGCTTATATAGTAATGTATTGTCTATCAATAGCTCAGACAGCACTGCATATATGGACTTTCAGCAGGGTAATGACGGCAGTTGATAGAGTGAGTGAGTGAGTAGAGCGGGGCGACAGGTGATCCAAAAAGTCGCTGGTTCAATACCAGCTAACTCCTCACCAAGTTTCGAGGTGTCCTTGAGCAAGACACCTAACCCTAACTGCTCCCGGTGGTTGGTCGCGCCTTGCATGGCAGCAATGGCCAACAGTGTATGAATGTGAATGGGTGAGGCAATACTGTACAGTGCTTTCTCATCCTCTGAGAACAGGTTTGATTTTACCCAAGCTTTAGCTGATGAAAAAAATAAAATAAGAGACTGTATCATTTTAAGTCTGTCTGCACAGCAGCTGTCATAAGAGACGGTCCCAAGCCAAAGGCATGCCACCACACTCTGTGGTGAAGACTGTGCTATACTTGACAAAAGCATGCAAACTATGCGTCTGCACATCTACTGTATTGTACATCCAGCCTTCTCATGTTCTTTAACACAATGTTCTCTACGCAACAACGGCCGTCTTGCAAATGAGATATTATCCCACAGACTAATCATTGTCTTCGTGACGCTGTCAGCATGGCTAAATTCACACAACAACAAGCCTCTGCTTGTGTCCTTCAAAGTAACAGGGCCAGGATAGCTTAGCTTTCAGTAGGCTGAGATTGTTGGGAGCTCTGCTCTCCAACAAACAGCAAGTGTTTCCTATTTACTCATACGATGATTTACGTAAATCACAGGCTTGCTTTTATGCATCTGTCAAAATAATTCGGGATGTGATGCATGTGTGCTCATGAAGTGTTGTTTAACCCCGGAGGGAATCAAGCTCTCTGTCAATATGAGGCGGGGCCTGAGCAGGTCAAGAGAGGTCAGGGAGCACTTCATATACGAGCCGGACACTTTTGAAGACTCTCACAAGGGGCACGGAGTCAGTTCATTGATATTCAAGGATTTGACCCAGCAACAACAGGGATGTCACTAAGGTTACGACAGCCTCGCCTCTCCTTATTGTGCCACGCCGAAAAGCCAGGGGGGTCCCCCACCCCCTCCCCCACATCACAACCCACAACCCCAAACCCCCTATGTGCAGTTGTCATGGTGAGGAAATCAAGGCGGCAGCACTTTGTCACACTCATGCGGGCACATTCTCCATTTCGTTGCTTCTTTTCCTGATAGTTCACCAAGGGGTCTGGCAAATGTAGCTTTCTGTAAAGTGACCGAGCCAAGTGAGTCACGAACATCCCCACAGAGTACACATACTAACAGGTTGTCGAAATGCTATCCTTTTCAATGTAAACCAATATGATTCCTGTACTTCATGGGATACGAGGGGGTGGAGTGCGGTTTTTATACGAGGGGTGCGTCTATTGGACATGTGAGGTCAAGATGGAAACCCACATTGTGAGCCCACACAGGTCAACCAAGTACAAACACCAGCCAATCACAGCTCTTCCTACAGCTGGAGCGAATGAATGAGACATCAGTCATGTCTTGTGCCAAGTAGGTTGGTGTCATAAAGCCTCTCAGACATAACCATGACTCCCCACACAGGTTCATTTAATAGTAAACCATAAGAACCTCACGGATAAGAACAAATATCATTCAACAGAAAATAATTTAATTCAAAACATACATTCCTTGTAACATGAATGTGTCAACTAACAATTGACTGATGGTCTTGTTGTCATACAAATATGTCCCCAGGGCCAAAATGTCAAGGGGATTAGGTTGAAGAGAAAATTGCTGCTGTATTAAAGCAGGCAAGCTGGTTTCAGGTGATGGGGCATGTCTGTACCTCACATCAGCTAAACCTGACATCTGCATTGGCTGGCACTGTAATTACAGAAGTTAGCCATAAATCACAAGACAGTGGGGATGGGGTTGAAGAGGTGGAGATGGGGAGAGAACATGAAAGAGGGAGAAGGATAGAGGGAGTGAGGGAGAGAGAGAGAGGAGATAGAGGAAGGAAGCGACAGAGAGAGAAGCGCAGCCTCGGGGCAAAAGAGATACTGACAAGGATCAACCACTAGAAACATACTGTTCCTTCCCACTTACACTCGCTTTCCCTTTTTCTTTTTATCCCTTTTTATATGTATCTCTTCCTATGCCTGAGAATGTCTCTTTCTCGCCTTTCTTGCTCTTCTCTCTCTCTCGCTCTCTCTCTCTCTCTCTCTCTCTCTCTCTCTCTCTAACTAACTCTCTCACTCTCTAACTAACTCTCTCACGTGCACACACACACACACACACACACACAGGATCCAGTGGCCACCTGGCTGTGGGAGTGTGACTATACAGTGACCTTCACTGGTCCGCTGGGTTCCAGAGCATTCGG
Source organism: Amblyopsis hoosieri (assembly GCA_027564755.1). Taxonomy (NCBI): domain Eukaryota; kingdom Metazoa; phylum Chordata; class Actinopteri; order Percopsiformes; family Amblyopsidae; genus Amblyopsis; species Amblyopsis hoosieri. Next base: position 3,922,582 of record JAODUE010000024.1, read on the forward strand.
AGCATTCCTCACACCTACATTGACTGCACACAACCGTAAAAGAGTCAACATAAGGCCAGGAAATAATGGCACACTGACGCACAGATGCCAACCAATACTATTCTCCTTCCTACTGGCAAGGGGAAGGCACAAAATGCAGTGTGTCTTCCTTTGCTTAAACTCAAGAGAACAAACAAGTGACAAATGATGCAGCTCGTGCTGAACTATATACTTTCAAAAAGGTTTACAATACAGGAGGGTGCAAAACTACAGTAAATGCATTGTTTTATATTTAGTTATTATTATGATTTTTGTTTTTTTATATGTCCTGTTTTGGCCAGAGCTCATATGAATAGCCTGGTAAAAAAATATCCTGATTGTGAATAGTGTCTACTCTACACATTATATTTGTGGTTGTTTACAGTCTTTTTATTTTAATGGTTGCAGACTTTGAGTTAATATTGAATAGGGTTTCTAAAATCTCAGTGAAAATTTAGTTAAGAGCAATAGTTGGTCTAGCCAGGCTAGATATTTAATTGGTGCAGAGACAATTTAAGTGATTATATGTTTGTAAAATAACTTTATTGTGATTAGTTGAATCACAATAAATCGCAGTTGGTTGAAATCAACATGCAGAGGTCACACCACCATTATTAATTCCAACGTGAGGGACAGACCCATCTTTGCTCAACACTAACCTTATGACCACAAATGTCACTCTGCCACTTTCATTACAGCAACATAATGCATTGCAATTCCCAACAAATATACATTACAATCTAGGTTACAATAACTGCATTTGTTCTGAAATTAAATTTGAATAAAATTCAACATATATGTAATGACAGCTTCCTTCCTTATAGTTACATCACACACTGATGTTCAGAATTACATTTCATTGTCTGTTGTTGATTTAATGAATAGTTTGTCTGCCTGTTTTCAACTCTCATCTTTGACACGACACAAGTAAAACACTGAAGGCTCATGCAAGGCCAGAATAAACCTTTCAACCACTGTGACAGACATGTCAGTATATGTCTGTCACACACACATTGTATGTTTCTGAGAAACAATGGAACCCGATGGTTTTGGATTTTATTTGTGTTAGCAACCAAATAAAATATTTGAACAAGAGGTTGTGGATAAGGAAGCTATCTTGGTTTTAATTAAGTTTAAATTATTCATATAGCCAATAATATATACATATATATATACAAAAAATGTACTACATGACATAGGTTTGATATATTCAATAGCAAATCTATTTTATAAGAACTCAAGCGGTTAAAACTGATAGGTATTGTGTAGGCATACTTCACTGCGCAGTGAAACATGAATTAAGTCAAATAATACAGTCACTAAAAATATTTTCTCATGCAACCCACTTATACAGTAGTATTATGCACATTTTCCCATTGTATCACAAAATCATACATCACCCTTCTTTGTAGTTTATTATTATGACTGAGAGCTCTGCATAGATTCAATACAAAACCACCGGTCTCAAGTGTTTCATCTTTTCAACTGAAAAATGGTCTCAAAGGATGGAGTCCTTAGATAGCTGAATTAGGACATATGGAAATGAACATTTCTCCATGGCAGATGAATACCATATCAGACAGAGGTGCAGGCGCAGAACATTCAAGGTCAGTGCTCTTTGTGTAAAGATAATGTTGCTAAGAGGACGTGTCTGATTGTGCTGAGAGCCAAAGACCATTAATAATATGGCTGCTACTGATCCGTAAAATCATTACCAAGAGGCTTTTAACAGGTTCCAAGGACCACAGCTTACTTTTTAAATAAAACATAAACAAGGGAAAATATCAAACCCATTAATCTTTCATTAAGCTAGCTGGATAAAAAAGAATCGCTTAAAGTATCATTCGGTACCATCACTGCAAGTGCAAAAGCCCCCTGCCAACATCAAAGGCATCTCAATGAAACAGAGCTGGAGAGAGTCAGTTAGCTATATTTGGCTGAGAACAAGTTTGTGGATGGGTTTTAATTTCCACTGACTCATAATAGCATTAAAGAGGAAATGAGCAATGGGTCTATAATGGTTTTTGTGTCATTGATGTCTTTTAACTTAAGAAAACACTTCCTTAAACAATGCACTGCGGTCATTAAAAGGCCTTGGATTCAAACATGTTGACAGCGTTTCAGGGCTCATCCTCCTTTTACACAAGCCTTTGTGCCATTCAGAGATCAGAGGACTTCCATGACCAGAGAATAGGTTAACTCAAATATAAATATCTTACGCATGAGCAGACATGCCTGTTCACGTATAGCGCCTACACAGGCACACACATATACACACGTTGATGTGAATAAAAACAAACAGATTGGGGAGGATTGTCTGACCTGCTTGTCAATGGTACATACTGTAATGTTAGATTAACAAATGTATTTTCCATTTTTGGTTGTCAAATGCAATTCTTTTGATTATGAGCATTAAGACAAAGAGAATTAAAAAAGTGATTAAGTACAGTATATATGAAGTACAAAATAAAAAAAATGACTATACTGCTCTAGAATATTTTGATCCTCCCATGAGATTAATTATTTATGTTGTGTTTTAGGAGAGAATATATATATACTATTTTGGCATGTCATTTTTCTATTGTCATTTTGAAATCTTCTGAAATCCAAGTACTCAGGCTTATAACATGCTATGGATTAAGGTTTGAGCAGCCTTGCACATACATCACACTTTTGAGAACAGTTGTGTTTGAAGATATAAATAGCGTTTTATAGTGGTTTGGGATTCTATGTGACATGGCAATCAAGGTGCGTGCCTTTCATTTCTCTACTCTAAAGTACAGGCAAGGGAAGAAGCTTCAGTTTCACTTCAGAGACCCAGTGTATTACATGAGTTAGTCATCATGGTTCTTACTGAATTAAACATGAGATGAAGACATTCTTTTTATCTTCAGCCAAAGTGCTAAATCTGACCATGTCCATTTAAAAACCTCCCTTTGATACTAAAAGTGTAAGAGCTTGTGTGTTTGCTCTTTTCTTTAATGGGCTAAAGTTGTGAATCAGCCAATAAACACAATAACAGAAAAAATGTAAAGAGGTGTGGTTATTCTCTCACAATCATGGGAGAAAATATGAAAATTATATTCCAGTGCAAAGGAATTATGATTTTATTAATTCACTCGAGTCTAAATGAGGTAGCAGCAGGGTTGTGTTTTGCTGTAATTATCTCTACATATATGGAGGAAGGAGGGAGCTACCATTTTGTGTGATCTTGTGTTATTCTCTAGAATTAGACACAAATAATGTTCTGTTTGACTTATCGCAAATATGTGACATGGCTGCACAAGACTCCCCTTTGTTGGTGTGACGTTGTGATATTTTGGCACAGGCAGGGATGAAAGCTTGGGGTCCTGCGGTTAATGAGATACTGCAGGCAGTGGGAATGTGCTTTTAATTACTGCCCTGGACCGGTCTAAAGGGGGAGATTGCCGAAGTACATGCTGAGTGTCTTAGATTGGGAGTTAAGATCTGTGCCAGTCATGCTGTGCCTTGCTGCCTTTGATGCCCACTTCTCCCTGCTTCATTCCCTCGCTTATTAGATTCCGTGCCACACGATGCTTCGCTGCACCTTTGTTCAAGCCAATGCTTTAGACCAATAGAGGCATAACCACTGAAATGTCATCTTGAAAATGACCCAGACAGAGGGCACCTTAATCTCAGGTGTAAATTAAATCTGTTGCTCTCCTATTGTGCGGAGGCTTTCGCCTGAATCCATCTGAGAGGAGGTGGATTGTGAGTTGGAAAAAACGGAATACAGCTGCTGTTGGTTTGGTGAGCTACTGTAGCAAACAGTGAATCACATGAGAGGCCAAAATATGAATGGCTTCTCTAGATATAAACGAATAAGGGAATTTCTGGGTTTCCATTTTCTCATACAGTATTTCAAGAGGAAAATTCAAGTGTAGATTTAGTGTTAGGCAGGCTGTGTGACTCCTGCCTCTCCTTGGCTGCTCTCAGCAGGAGGGTGATGCTACGATCTGCTCTCTGTTCCCTGCAGCCCGACTGTGAACCAAACCTTTGTTTACTTTTCAAAGATCATATGGCATCTGAGGCTGCATGGCTCCAAGGGGGCTCAACCTATGCAAGACATCGCTGTGGTCAGCAATGCATACTCCTCCTCCTTTCTCATATACACAACATTTGTTGGGTATAGTGCCTGACTAACATTGATGATGGTGAACATTGCAATCATCATTGAAAGAAATGTACTCTAGATTTACACATCCACATGCAGTAAACAATTAGTTGTGACTTAAGGCCTTCAGCTCATTAAGGTTTTGCATTTACAACCACATGTAGACAAAGCTGTATTAACCAAATGCAAATGTATTGTAATTTGAATGGAAAGGAATAGAGATACAGTCCAGTGTTAAAACTTTGTTTCTTCAACGTTAACCAGAAAAGTAATTATTAGGCAAGAGTTATGCCATTAGGAATACAGTTAGCAAAATAAGACAAAAAAAAAAGTTTCTATAGTCAATGAAAAAGTCTTCTTTTATAAACAGTAAATTTATTATTTTATTCTACAGGAACCAATTATTACATTAGATCTTTAAATAGAAAATAATAGTTTGCTGCAATATTAATGTTTAAAATATAGTTGGCTATATAATAATACTAATAATTATAATAATAATAATAATAATAATAATACATTTTATTTGGGACGAATTTCTAAACACGCAAGGATATCTTACATTGCAAATACATAGATATAAAACAGTTGGCTGAAATAAACATACTATAGTAATAAAAATTTGATCTGAGAAATATATACAAAATAAACTAAATTAAACAGTCAGGTGAGAGTGGAACAAAGGGTCAAACGTCATAGGCAACTTTGAAGAGGTGGGTTTCTTGAAGTTTATACGAAACTTTACAGGAAGCCAATGTAGCTCCACCACCCTCTCAAATGTTTTGGAGAGGAAAGGAAGGTTGGAGATGGGGCAGAAGTTGCTCAGATCATTGGTTTTCTTGAGTGTGTATGTCACAGCTGCAGTTTTCAGGGTGGGAGGCACAAAGCCGGTGGCGAGAGAGGAGTTAATAGTGTCAGTGAGCAGGCGAGAGATGAAGGGAAGGCATGTTTTGATGAGGCTAGTGGGCATGGGATCAAGTTGACAGGTAGAGGACTTCAATTTCATGATGGGTTCAGTAATGGACTTTTCACTGGCCGGGATGAAGTCAGCGAGGCAGGAGGTGGAGGTTGAGCCCAATGATGTGTTCATCCAGGACAGGTTCTCAGCAGGAGTGGAGGGAGATTGTAGATGGATGTGGATGTTTACAATTTTTTCATTGAAGAAGTCAAGAAATTAACTGCACTATTCAGGTGTGGGGAAAGGGTGGGAATTATCAGGAAGTTTGAGTAGGTGTTTTACTGTCGAAAAAATAACTTTGGGGTTTTTATCAGAGTTGATAATGGAAGAATAGTACAAAGATCTGGCTGTGAAAAACTGAGAGCAGTTCTGTATTTTGAGAAGTGATCCATGTAAGCCTGTGAATGAGATTCTTGTCCAGTCCTCTTGTAAAGACCCTCAAGACACTGTCCAGCAGCCTTCAGCTGCCGCAGCTCAAGGGTGTATCAGGGGGCAGTGTGAGTAAAGGAGACTGAGCGGGTTTTGAGGGAAGCGAGGGTATCCAGAGAGGAGGAAAGGCGGTTATTGCAGTGAGTGGTGAGTTCCAGGGGGGACAGAGAAGTGGGACAGGGGTAGATGTCAATCACTTTCATGAGTTCAACAGGATTCAAGTTTTTTATGTTTCTAAATTTGATGGTGCGGTTGGGTCATTGCTTTGGGAGGGGCGAAGATGTTTTGAATAAGGTGGTTTTGTGGTCAGATATTGGGAGGTGTCCCTCAGTAATATTGAAATCTATGTCATCAAGTAACAACATAAAATCAGCAGTGAATGGACAGCTAGCTGTTCAGGTCAACATGAATATTAAAATTGCCCACAAGCAGTACATTGGGAGAATTAGCACGAATAAAGGTAAATAGTGAGGACAGTTCTATTTAAAAAATGTCAGTTAGTTTGGGAGGTCTGTATATACGGTAGCTACAACAATCAGAGGTTGGGTGCCAGGAGTTTCAAAGATGGACATTCAAATGTAGTGTAAGGAGGTACAATAAAATATTTGACTTTCAGATCCCGGTAAAGAACAGCAACCTATATAGCACCATTACAGATGGAGTCCACAATTGTAAGATCAACCTTTTCAAATTGAGTTAATATCTCCACAGTCCGCTGGCTGTATGTTCTATACACACTGAAAAAATAATCCAATGTTTCTACAAAGCCCAATCTTTGTAAATGGTAATGCAAACATAGTGCACACCACACAACATCCACAGGTCTGGCAATGCTTGTCCAATTTAGGTGGTGGAGCTTCTGAGGGAGCACCCTATATTTGACATTGAATGGGGATGTATTCAAGTCAACAATCTTTCTCCAGCATCGCTGACGTAAAAGTTTATATTAACAAAACCACAAAAAGAAAATAATAATAATAATAACAATTATTGTTCTATAACAAGAAGTATCTCCAAGAACCAGAATCACTCAATCAAAGATCAAACTAAATGCATAGACATCATTTATCAACAGATTTGATTAATAAAGACAGGTCTTAAGACTTAAGGTTTCAATAACGTAATAAAAATCAAAGTGAGAGCATACATTGAATTACCACCCAAGAACTGATACAGAAAGGCAAAAGTTACATAATTAATAATAATAATCAATAGTACAAAAATAACCATACAAAGGTGATTTCTTACAACAGAAGCACATAGAATATAATTTTAAAAGATACAGTTGTTTATTTTGTAAATTAGAGAAAAGATGATGCTGTACAGCACTAATAAGGAACATTTTACTGATCATGTGCGCTATCTCACCTTCACCCAGGGGTGGTTTATGTCACTGTCCATTTGTTGTGTTTTTTATAAAAGGGCAGCTAAACATTTTTTTTCAGATTGAATCTGGTTGTATTAAGTGCAGAAATATGTGCATTACAAATGTCAAAATAGCATGCATTTCAATTTACCAATAGCAAACATTTAAGTTTGTCCATAAACAAGAAACGCCAAAGCAGTAACCATAATAATAATAATAATAATACTAATAATAATAATTGTAATAATAATACTAATAATTATAACAATAATAATAATAATAATAATAATAATAAACCATAATTCAATAGGCCTACACTAACATAAGAAGACAAACATATTTTATATAATTAATAAAACATAGGGATGTTTAAAAACTTTTGTAACCTATTTAATACATTGATTGTACAATATTTTTACTTATCACAAGGTTTTACCCACAAACTTTCTCTTTATCTTCTTATATTAAACCTATAGACTATAACTTCAGCCATGATGAGATCTGCACGGTTGCGCTGCTGTTTCTTTGTTTAATGAACGGCCTTTGCTACCATCTGGTGGCCTTGTATCAGATTACATTTTCTTTTACATAGCATGCTGATCTCAACTCGAAAGGTCATCATAATCCTTTCGCTGAAAAAAATAGTTCTTGAGGTTTTTGTAAATCTGTCGTATTTTTATACAAGTATATACACTTTGTAGTATATATTTAAATAATTCTGCTATATATATTTGTCATAATGTTTCTTGTATTCAGATTAATACGTTAAAACATTGCATTCTACGTATTGATTTGTGCAAGTGCACAGGCCTATAAAATGTAATGAGCGGGGAAAATACTGTTGAATTAGTACCAATTTCAGGTACGGTAGCAAGTTGTCGTGGTCAATTCATTTCCGAATTAATTTATCAGAAGCTGCGTTGTTTTACAGTGAGTGTTATATGTTTATGGATACATCTTTAATGTTAATTATTTATCGTTGTACTGTAGATTATTTAATTAGTTGTCGTTAATAGGTTATTTAATGGGTTATTAGGTAGGTAATGTAGTTAAATAAGTAATCAACCAAGATTACTACGGTACCGTACGGTAGCAATGGCATTGTGTAAAGGCTACTGACAGTATGATATTAATAGTTTGATATTCAGGAACTATTTATTTAATACGAATCGTTTGTAGCGGTATTTCAATTTAGCTAGCTAGCACGACAGCACGTGCGCTGTACCTTAGCAATACCTTATGCGCGCGGTTGGTTGCTTTCCCATTTCATATTTCCTATATGTTGTTTTAGCAATATGATAATGTGATAATGAACAGTTTTGTCAAAGGTGGTTTTTGTCACCGTGTGCCAGCAGAAACAATACGGTACCGTTAAGGTCCTTTGGTCAGATGAAAGCATGGCTAAGGCATGCGACCTATGGTGGACTTTAGGGTTTAGCTATATCGTATTACTAATTAGGGGTTTGGTACTGGTATTTGCCAATTAACATATTTTAAAATATTAGATTGGTCACCTAACTTCATGTGACACGACATATTACAGGCCACAATGCGTGTGCCATTACTGTACCGATCGTTTGTTGAATAGCAACATCGTGGTAGCCTACCGGTACTGTACTGTAGTACTGTAATGTATAGTGAGATCGATGGAAACTGGAGACCTGTGTTAGTCTCGCGAGACAATCCTGAAACGTTTTGGTAAAATATAAATGTTGCTAATGCTGACATTGTGTTATTGCATATCTCAAATTAACATTAACTATATAGGAAGGAGAACTGAAAGACAGCAGAGAAAATGACTGGTCGGGCACGAGCAAGATCAAGAGGCCGTGCCCGCGGGCAAGAGATTGCAACGCCAGGAGTGGTATGGCAAAAAGATACTTATGCTTCCTTCACTTCGCTGCTATTGAAATGTGATATTTATGTTTTGTGAGCGTTAGAAAAAATTGGCGCAGGTTAAATTGCACAGCAAAGTTTCAGTGGCCCTTACAATTTGAAGAAACTCAGATCAAATGTTGTGTTTATTTAGTTTAAAAAGCAATTGGCAGGCAATCATCCATCCATCCATCTTCTCCCGCTTATCCGGAGTCGGGTCGCGGGTGCAGCAGCTTCAGCAAGGGACCCCAAACTTCCCTTTCCCGAGCAACATCAGCAAGCTCTGACTGGGGGATCCCGAGA
>JAODUE010000024.1:3933972-3956158 GCA_027564755.1 Amblyopsis hoosieri
AGAGAGAGAGTGGAAGGAGAGAAGTAAGGTGATCCTTATCACAGCAATTCGGCGAGCCTCGGAAACAGCATATTACGAAGTGTTTCACTAGATATTTATAACTTTGTCTGAACGCTGCTTTGACACTTTTTCACTACTTTATTTATTTGTTACATCACGATGTCTGCAACACATTGTGATACCTGTTAGCCATCGGCGATGAACGATGGCATCGTATATCGGCCCAACCCTACTACCAACGGGAGCTGAGGATACCGTTGATTGACAGATTGCCTGAAACATTTTGAGTGAGAAAGATACAAGAGGGGATACCTAGGCAACTAGAGCCTGGAATGTAAACAAGCGACCGACCTTCAGAGACAAAGCGATGGGCGGATCGCTTGCAGTGTGTCCGGGGCTTGAAACAGTTGTAATAATGAAACGAAAGAATGTAGTAACGTGCACATTTAAGAAGATTTTCAAAAATAATGCTACTGAATGATAGTTTAAGCAATGACCAATGACTATGTTTGTATATGGATAAGTGTGTGTATGTGTACATTCGTATATGTATGTATGCGTGCAAGTATATACAGTACATAGATGTTTTGTTTTATTTACTTTTTTCGAATATTGAGCTATAATGGGTAGCGCAAGTGTAATGCTTGGATAGGCAATTAGGGTAGGAATAATAAACTTAAGCTTCAACCTACACCTTTTTTTCTGGTCAGAACACTTTATTTTGTATAATGATTTGTTGATCGTAATTGTCTGGATAATGTTATAACTGACCAGTAAAATAAACAAAACAAACAACAAAATATAGTTGTACTCGTTTTTAGAAGCATTTCCAAATGTACAAAGGTTCTGCCATGCCAAGAGGGTCTAAAATTACTGGCTATAGGAAGAAATAGTTTGTCTACACATTACAACATGGACATGTCGTGCATCTTTTTTTGTTAACCCAAGCATGTTAGAAGCCTGAAAATGAGTCCCACTGCACTTCGCTGATCTTGACAAGTCATACCTTTGGATCGTGAACAAAAGCTCCTCCTTTTGCTCCAGGTGGAAGTTCCCCCGATGATGCATACTTTAAACACTCTATGATAGTCTGAAAACAAACAGTAAAAGTGTTTGATGGATTATCCCTGCAATAACATGTATCAGTGGTTCATGTATTGCTGCTGAGTGTTTTCTAAGCACAATAACATTAAACATGCTGTATAGGTATGTATGTCAATTGCTTTTGCAGTTTCAGTTCAAACTTCTGTTACTGAAATTAATTCCATCTGCGTATGTTTGACTCAACTGTTTTCCCAGCTCCATTGGGTCCAACCAGCACTGTCAGAGGACTGAAGAAAGAGATTATTTGTTTGTCCTTGTCCTCAATGCCAAAACTCCTCACCCCGAGGATGCTCATTTTGTCTATCTTTGACATTTTACTAATTGGGTAGGTTCAGCTGAGAAAGAGATGAGTGGGACAAATGGCTGTTAGGAAGCAAATACTGCAGCACCGCTGTAGAAAATGAATGCGTTTAATACCATACAGGTGTCGTCACTTGCTGGTAAAAAGTAATTGCGTCCGCATCTACTTTTATCCAGATATAATTATTAATGGCTATAATTTCCAATGTGTAAGCTATGTGATCGTTTGCTATGTAAAATATATTTGTTTAGCCATGTAAATAAAAGGATCATGAGCCAGCTAACGACACTTTTACAAACACGACATGTCACCTCAGCATACACGGCACGCGTATTATGCCTAGCTAGAATGCAATACACACCTCTCTACAATTACGTTACCATTGTGTATCGCTACGCTACCGGTAGTCAATAAAAACTGCTCGGATTTCTAATACTATTTAGACGGTAGGTATACCATGTAAAATAATGTACCTTGTTGTACAAATAAATCCTCAAAGGCTTCAGTAGTATAAACTTTTTGTATGCGCAACTGCGAAATCTCTTCCTCGTGAAGCAAGTTTGAATGAACGATATCGCTTCCGGTGATTCTTCAAAATAAAACGAATCATAGCAAACTGTGCAACCCGTATCGAGCGCGAACGAAAGCTTTGTATTAATTCTGCTTTAGCGATTAGGCTAAGAATAGTCTCATGCCGTTTCTCAAATCGCGTAGGCACTACACTGTGTAGTGCGTTATTTTCGAGAGGGTATTATAAATCAAATCAAATCGAACACTCAAGTTGTGCACTTACCGGACATGACGATCGAAACATTCTATTCTCGCCCGCTAAAACAAAAACCTGCAGGTTAATTTTTTTCTCACTTCACTTCTTCAAAATTAACGCACATAAATTATGTTGTTTATGTGCTCACGTGATTTGGTAATTACTTCACACTAGTGAAAAAAACGGAGGCTACCTTTATTTTGATTTACATTTTTTACATAGCTGATTAATTGTTGTGCAGCATAATTACCCTCAAATCACTCAATAAACCAAATTAGTTAGTTAATTAATTAATTAATTAATTAATTATAAATAAATTGACAACATTATGTGCTTTAATTTTACTGACATAAACAGATGTGAGTCAGAACAGGTCACAACAATATACAGTACTCTTACAACTTAACTTAGTCATGTGTAAAAATCCTAAAAGACAGCTTACTTTATTAATTACCCACTTAATATACTAAACAAACCATACTTTTAGGTCATAATTATGTTAATCTTCACACCAACATTGTGACCAGAGTGAAAACAGGCAAACAGAAAAGACATCAAAATATTATATATGCATGACTTCTATTAGCCACATGCATTAACCTACTGTATACCATCAATACTAAAAGAAAACACAAACTGACAATAACATATATTTATTGAATTTTAATTATAATTTACAGTAAGTCCTGTTATTTATTTATTATTATACTTTTTTTTTTTTCTCCAGCCTTCAAACCCCAGGCGCAGGCTGTACTGCCAGCTAAATCATGTACTTTGTCACAGTGACCTGAGGGTGGCCTTCAGCCTCTCCAGGGCATCCTTTAATGACAGTACAAAACCAAGAAAACGCTACACCGCTTCTGCCGTAGTTGCCGTGGTTGGGGTCGGCCAATTACGCACAGCTTCCACGCGGTCCATCTCCACCCCGTCTCGGAGATGCAGTATCCCAGAAAGGAGACAGACATTTCTCAGCCTTTGCGTATAAGTCATACTCTAACAGTCTCTCAAGCACCAGACGGACCAGTTTAACATGTTGGTCGCGAGTAGGTGTGTACACCGGGATGCTATCGATGTACACCACGCACTACCCCCCGGCCCATCATGTCCCTGAAAATCCTGTTCACGAATGCCTGAAAGACTGTTGCGCATTCCTAAGACCATACGGCATGACCAGATATTCGTAGTGGCCAGTTGTAATGCTAAACGCTGTCTTATGTTCGTACCCCTTCTCGGATACGCACAATATGTTGGCACTCCGAATGTCCAATTTCGTAAAGAAGCGTGCACCATGCGATTCCACCACGGAAGAGAGGGAGCGGGTAAGTATAACGTACAGTTTTTTTTAATTATTGTATTAAGTGGCAACACAGGCCCATGCATCATCCCAGGTACAGCCTACAACCCCACTTATCCCTGTGTTTTTCCCTAGGGCCGCAGAAGGCCCTCATAGATTCAGGAGCAGCGGGTAATTTGCAGCCGCATGCAGCAGTCGAGAGAAAAAGTATGCCTGAAAACGATCGCGACAGCATGACTAGCCGACATGACAACGGCCTATACACCTGTTAAACAAAATGATCGAGCATGGGGTTTTATAGGTGGGCGAGTCCGGAGATGGACGAGGCCGGAGGTGGGTGAGGCTTGAGGTACTGCAGAGGTGCTACCAGGGTGCTACAGGCCTACAGATATAAAACTATTACAGGCCGCAGCCGCAGAAGCACCCTGGCAGAGGTGCTACTGACTGCAGCTGGAATACCCCCGTCCAGTAGGTGGCGGTAATGCACTTCTAAGCTGCTTTGCCAACCGCCATTAAGCATAAGAAGAAGAAGAAGAAGAAGAAGAACATGAACATACCTGCTGCTGGATGTATACTGAAAAACAATGTAGTGGAAATGTGTGAACTAATTTATTTGAGATGCTCTGTAAACAAGCAGCTTGATACAGCTGGAAATGAGATTTTACTTGTTTTGGAGCGATCGCAGAATCCTTGTGAAGTAGAAGAGTTGAAAGTGTTTGTTAAAGAGAGACTAGCAGCGGCGGCTGACAATGTCTTTGTTGGGTTTGAAAGAGTGATAAGAAAGTACAAACAGGAACACAGACTGTTGAATATTGCCTTGAAGCCGTACATCAATTTACACAGAGCAGGTTTGCAATTTTTTGACACATTTTGATCATTATAATCTTGTGTGCTAAGGAATTTGAATAGGCCGTGCCCTACTGGTAACCATACTGTATTTGCGTTGTTCGATCGAACTCTGGGTGTGTTGAGTGGAATGACAGATTTTTTTCTTAATGTTTCCTTTAAAACAACGTTCTACAGTACGGTACTTTCAAAGACGTTTGATGCGAATATGTGGCGGGAGTGTTGGTCAATTACTTTTTGTGAATCTCTTGGGAGGAGGGGGTTATTTAGCCTGGTATAAACAGATCCGATTGGCAATTTTTACGTAAAGATGTCGTATTTTCCGGTCAGCGGCAACTAGGTGTATATTTGCTTCAGGTCAGATATCTTCCTCATTACTAGTAGTGAATGGACAATGGCACTGTCGATAAGCATGAACTGGTGTTGGGCACAAACAACATAGCCTGGTGTAACTTACCAAGCTCCATTGGATAGTGTTTGGAGTCTAAATAAACTGAACTGCTAGAAATTAAACTAGAAAACTACAAAGGCTTCACTGGCGTCGGCCGCTTGATTCACGTCACTGCCACACAGTTATACAACAGGTTTCAATGAAATGCCCCGATGTAAACAACCGAGCGCGCCAACGCCAAACACTTTATTATTAATGTTGATAGCAGCGTCTTTAAAACGTCTCCTATGTTTGTTTTACCATCATACACGTTTCATAGTTTATTTGCTGTCTAAAATATAAAAAGGAGAAGGAACCTAAAACAGACCTAAAGCCTGGCCCACTTGTGAACTCGAGAAAATGAGCCCGAACCCCAGCCCGAGGGGCATAAATATGTCGGACTCAAGAGCTCAAATGCAATGCTCAAGTTCCCCACTTCCCCTCCTGAGGTGGCGGACAGTTTTCCAGAAACACTTTGGTGCTGACCGAAAGTCTTTCTCCATGGCTTCTCTGAACCTCTTCCAGACCCGCTGCTTTGCTTCTGTCACGACAGATGCTGCAGCCCTTCGGCCTGTCGTTACATTGAAACCACCTCCGGAGTCTTCCGGGAACCCTTATCCCAAAAAGCCTCCTTCTTCAGTTGGACAGCTTCCCTGACCCACAGCTCTCTGCTTCAGCAATGGAAGCATTGCCCACTCAGGTTTAATGTCCCCAACTTCTACAGGGATGCCAGAGAAGCTCCGCCGGAGGTGTTAGTGGAAGATTTCTCAGACGGGGCCTCCTCCAAACAATCCCAGTTCAGCTGCACTACCCGTTTGGGCTGGGTCTTCCCCAGCCCCCTGACCCAACTCACTACCAGAAGGTTGATCAGTGGACAGCTCTGCCCCTCTCTTTATGCAAGAAATCATATTGGCTCAGATCAGATGATGACGACCACAAAATCGATTATCGAACTTCGGCCTATAGGGTGCTCTGGTTCGGATCAGGAAGGCTGTTCCTCCCGATCACTCCTCTCCATGTATCATTGCCCATGTGAGCGTTGCAATCTCCCAGTAGAACTGTAGAGTACCCTACTGGAGCCCTACACAGGACTCCATTCAGGGTCTATAAAATGGTCGAATACTCCAAACTGCTGTTGGGTTCATTTACACAGACAAGTCAAGTCTCATCCCAAATCTCTGAATTTAATGAGCAAGGGTTGCTCCATTATTTGTAGGAAGTGTAGGTTTATTTGGAACAGTATGGTTAAATGTAATTGTTGTGTATTTTTCTGCTTCTTTCCAGATGCCAAAAAGCAATGTGTCTGTAAACGGGCATTTAGCCCCAGTCTGGGCCAGGTGGTGCTACAACTCCCACACATGAATGTGGAACAAGAGGAGTTGTGGATCAGTCAGGAGGAAGAGCAGATTCAGAGCCTGAATGAGATTGATATTAAGGTCACTAATCCTATGTCAATCAAGAGTGAGAATTATATGGAGCAGGTGTCACCACAGCCTCCAGTCTGTTCAGACTGGAGAGAAACTACTGAAGACAGTGATGAGAAGGAACCAGGATTAAACACTCTAAAATCAGAAGAGACCTTGAAAGAAGGTTGGTTGTTATTCCAGTCTTTGATCTCATTACACCATGCAGTTGCAGTGGGTTGTGTAGGTTAAATGTTTGCTACTTTTGATTCAGTATTTGTAATGGTTTTATGTGTATGTTCTGTTTCTCTCCAGATGCCAAACAGGAGTGGAGCCCCAGTCTTGACCAGGAGAAACCAGAACTCTCGCATATTAAAGTGGAACAAGAAGAACGGTGGACGAGTCAGGAGGGAGAGCAGATTCAGAGCATGAATGAGACTGGTATCAAGATAATTAATCCTGTCTCCATCAAGAGTGACAATTATATGGATCAGCTGTCATCACAGTCCATCTCCTCAGACTGTATAGAAAATACTGAAGACCGTGATGACAATGGGAAGGAGCCAGGGTTAGACACGCTGAAATCAGAGAAGAGCTTGGGAAAGGAAGGTTAGTAATTCCCGTATATGATCCCATTACACTGTCTTGTGTGCAGAATGGGTATGGAAGACATAATATGAATGCCTGCTTCTGGAAGTGTGCAAACAATATACATCTAATTCGAACATGGGATATCAGCCCATTGCACAGCTGGTCCAATATTAAATAGTTTACTATGACAACTCAATATGGATAAACTCACACTTTTTTTTTCTCTGCTATTTTGTCATAAATTAGCATAAAGCATGAAAAGTAACCCTAACATCATAGCATAGTCTTATGGGCTATATTGGTTATTAATATTGGCACTTTTGGCATACATTGCAGCAAAAACTGATTCGGGTCAGAGATGAGCTGGAAACCGTGTATGACCATTTAAATACAGTGTAAAATGTACTTGTGTGTACTAGGGATGCAGCAATTAACCGGTTTAGCTTTTTACCAGGATTAAAAACGCCACGGTTTTATAACCATAAAGGTTCAGCTACACAGTGTTTTCTTTCCTTCCATCCATCCATCTTCATCCGCTTATCCAGAGTCGGGTCGCGGGGGTGTTTTCTTTCCTCACTTTCAAAATAGGGACATTTTGGTTGCACAGTGAGGACAATCAAACAAACAATGCCAGGCGCAATCTACAGATAGCAGACGGAACAAATACAAAGTTATACTTGAAAAAAGTTGTCCGGCACATGCTCTCATGAGAGTAACATCATTAAATGTGATTACTCTGCGTTAATTTTTTGCTGCGCCACGGCATAATCATTGACGCCACACCAAAACAAACTGTCTGGTAACTACCTATTTCTATCTAACATAGTTTCAGTAAAACTGTAAAGAACACTTGATTTTCTCGGTAAAGAGTGTCTCCGTTCAAGACAGCTCTGACGATAATTTAGCTGTGAACTGTGGCAAGTGTGCTGCAATACAGAAGCTGCAGGGTTCAGCAAAAAAAACTAACTCAAATCCCTTTGGGAGTGCATGACAAACTGCAAGGAAGATAGCCTGCCTTAGCTATAGCCGACTAGTTAAGCTTAAGTTATCTTTTAAAAAATCGACATAATTTAGTTATTATATTGCGGTAATGGTAGAGGGCCTACCTGCGCATGAATCACCCCCAGCCACAGCAATGAAACGAGTCGAGTGACAGCTGGTAACTTCCAAATCTGCATGAATAACATTATACTTTCTTTGGTTTGCTAATTTTAATAGCCCAACAGTAGGCCTACGTTCACATGTAAGGCCGTCATTTCTGGCTTCAATGCGATCACGATCAAATAGTGCAGTTATCGTTTTGGTTTTCCAGCAGCAGAGCTCCGCACATTTAGAGAACGCCACAAAGTACACTGTAGTGGAGAACGGATTTTTTGAAATTTCGATTCTGTTAATTGAATATCTATATGTAATACATCTATATTTTCTACACATAGAAGTGACCTTCCAGACATAAAAATTTAATTATAAATTATTAAGGGTCATTTCTGGGGGATGGAAACTATATTTAAAATTTTCTTGAAGTTTATCATTTTTAAGAAATTACACCAGTCAATGTTTTTAGTAGTCATGGGGAAGGTCTGGGGAACCCCCTGAAAATAGGGGGATGCCTGCATCACCATTAACATATTCCCCCACAGATTAGTAGCTATGTATTTTTCCAGACTGAGGAAAAACTCAATACATTAGCAGTGATTTAGGAGTTGGGCTATTTGCAGTAAAGCAGGAGAAAGGTAATTAGATCGCTTTCCAAAACGGCATTGCTAGTGTTTTGATATTCATGCATAATAATTGTGAAAATGTGATTATTTCTCAGACTATTATCGTCCCATCAAAATGTATAATCGTTGCATCCCTAGTGTGTACCTGGGATTAGACATGGGATGTTATGAAAAATGAATGTCACGATTATCCTGGCCAAAATAATTGCGATAGATGATATTATCGCAAATATTATATTTTTTGCTAAACTCGTAAAATGGCACTAAACATACCTTTAAACATCACTATTTTAAACTTGGTTATAAAACCATTTTTATTATAATGAGTCATACAGTCACGTGAAAATGAAAGTACACCCTCTTTGGATTCTATGGTTTTACATGTCGGGATATAATAACAATCATCTGTTCCTTAGCATGTCTAAATATTTAGTAAATACAACCTCAAATGAACAACACCACGCGACGTATTACACCATGTCATAATTTATATAACAAACATAAAGCCAAAATGGAGATGCCATGAGTGGAAAATTAAGTGGGAATCACTGGTGTAGTAGACCGTGGAGTGCAGCAACTTGCAGCGTTAGCCAAGGAAGACCCTGCGTTCATATTTTCACAATGTTGCGTAGCAGAAGTGGCTAATCAAACAAGTACATGATTGATGTAGCACCAATAATTCATAACCTCTTTTGTTTTGGGTTTGACCCTCCGAGTCCTACAACAATTAATGTTGCTAAAATTAAAGTTAGTCAAATTCAGTCGGGTTCTATGCAATCACAAACATGTTCCTGTAGTAACCGCTTGATCAGGCAGGCTATATTGCTCCAGATTGTTTACATACTGTACCCGGTATTTTTAGCTGGATGCTCAATACGGTAGGCTACCGGTCCTGTGGGCTAGCATACTTCAGGGTGACTCTGTTTATTAACTGACAAGTCTTTAATGCAAACGTCAAGGTAGGATTCTTCAAATAGGCACTAGATGGATCAGGCTCCCTGCGGATCCTTAAAGTCTTTTTTCGAAGACATTTCTTACTTGTTCTAGCAGAGTCCAGTGACCAGTCTAGTTTTCCATTACTTAGTAGACAAAGTTTCTATGTTTAACGCTTCTCAAGCAAATCACATGGGGAGACTAGATACACTCACAAAACATATTGCATTAATAAATGTATACGGGGGAACCTCAGAATTTATGGAGGTTGCATTGGTATACAAGTGTGCCTCCATTTTATGGCTCTGTGTGTGGGTTTAAGTGTATGCGTGTGAAGTTGAAGTAAACACATTTAGAGGTTCTACACAACTGTTTGTTGTCCCTGTTCACCTAAAGTGAACCTAATGCCATGTTCAGACTACACTATTTCAGGCCAATTTTAAACCGATTTGGTTGTGACCGACACATTTCCAGCGTCGGGACAGAACGTGGCTCGTCGGGAGCCACGACAGCCGTCGTTACAGTGTAGTGTGACATAATCTAATATAGGCTACGTGCCGTCTGGGATGCCTCATGACGTCCCAACGAAAAGACTAGCATGTTAGAATTTCTTTAAAGTTTCTCGCCTAGTTTGACATCCCCGACATGTTCCTTGATGTTAACCAATAGGATGGCAGAATGCTCTCTGCGAACTATGTAAATATGGTGAAGAAAAGGACGGATGCTACTGCTTCTGTCAGCACTTTTTTGAGCAGTGTCAATTATACCAGTAAAGAATATAAAGTTCAGTACAGGCCAGGGGTGGCTTATGTTTTGGCAACTAAAAACGGGTCTCAATTTGAAGTTGGGTCTGTTTTTGCTGCTTTCGATGGGTCGTTTGCTTGAGCTACTACTTTCTAAGCTGCTTATAAATGTTTAAACCTTTTATCAAAATGGACTTGTTATTGCGGCAACTTGGGGCAGAAGAGTCTGGAGGCGACAAAGAGACACGTTGTGATGAGAGTGGGAGAAAAGTGGAAGTGAATCAGAATTGAAATGCTTTATCTGCGCTCTCTCCATGCCCTGCGATGAATAGTTCTAATCACATAGTTGACCAGAGAGAACCACAATTTGGATCAGAAGGCAGGCAACTAACACTTTCAATTGGTTAGATCCTAATTCTTATGAAACCATGAGCACCAAAGTAGCCTAGTTTTAAATTTGACGTCAGAAATGGTGCCGCTATACCCTGACTAGATTGCTGATCTACTCAAATCAGCTACCATCAGTTGAGCAGGGGCATAACTTGGGCCCACAATTCCCAATGGCTGAGCTGGAGGTGGCGGGCCATTGACTAACATATTTTATATTGCACAGGATTTGGTTAAAGTTTGGTAGTAAATTGGTTGAGTCAAATAAAACCAAAACAATTTTAAATTTTGAAATTGTGTTGCATGAGTAGTTTTAGTTCCTTGCACATTTATGGTTACAGTGATTCTCTTCCAAATGTATGTTGGGTAATTCATACTGCCTCAACCGTTAAAAAAATCCATAGTCTACATCATTAATCATCAATAATCATCATTAATCACAGTTCAGATTCTGCAGTTGTTAGCGAACTAGTTTAGAGCATAGTTCAGCCAACGAACAACATGATCGGATATAAATACAAAAGTAGGCCTCAAACGTAAAGGCAAAACAATTGTGGAACAAAGACAAGAGTGGATTGGCCATGTTATCAATTGAAAATGACAACGGTGAAGAAGTTGGACATCGGGCGCATTGGGAATGACTTCGCGGCGCGCATGGCTTGCTAAGTGCCCTTCAAATTGTGGTGACTGGTGAGTAGCCTATTTGATGAACTAATAAGACACAGTCTCAAATTTTCTCTCCCTCTCTAAGGTTGTGTACGTGCACTATTTGTGCTGTGCAGGCAGGCACAAATTTGTAGTGTTTTGCTTCCATTAAATACTCGATTTAACTAATCAAACGATAAGGCCGAAAATAAGACAAATTGAAATGGTCTAAATGGTGTTTATGTGGTGTCCTGTAATCTTAGCGGCCATCTACTTGTTCTGAGATAATGTTTCTAATGCTTTAAATTCGTATGAGAAAGTAGCAAGGCCCACAAATAACTATGCAGGCATATTTGTGTTTAGCCCCAGACACAAATAATGCGATTCACTTGTCGCCCATTGCTTTGTAGCTGAAAATGTGTTGCTTGTTTACATTCCAGGCTTCGGTTGTCTAGGTATCCCTCTTGTGTGTGTATCCTACCTAAAATCTTTCAGTCATTTTTTAGTCAACAATATCTACCGTAGCTCACATTGGTAGTCACGTCAATTGTTTTATCCGTTATTATGCCCGTCGACGCTCCTTCATTTAGTTAATTGACGTTACATTGTCTCTCGTTGCTACATCGCTGCTAGTCTCAGTTTGTTAAGCGATGTAACGCAAAGCTAGGTCTAATGGCGTATTTAGCACCACAACTTTTAACTTGTCCACTGTGCACAGAACATGTGGTTGAACGGCCCGGTCGATGCATCCATCTGCCCATGGGCCCGGATTTGACTTGTTCCTTCATTGTTATTCAATAATATACAATAATAATGCATTATAAAGCTAGTACAGGGAAAGGTAAACAAAAAATGGGTAAAAGCTTAAAGGAGTGAAACAAGCGGCATGCAAAGTGAAAATACATTTTGAATTTCTTTCGTCTTTTACAGGATGTGATGTATTTGCAAAGGAATCAATTTGCAAAGGAGATTTTGTTGAATATAGGGGAGAGGAAAATGAAGAATCTAAGAGAAGCAAAAGAGGCACGTGGTAAGACATGTTGCATCTAAACTGTATTCATTATGCTATTCTATACTAAGGCTCTAATTCTGTTATGATATATTCTGATATTGTTCCCCCTTTCTCATGTTATCATATTTTTTAAGTATTGGTAACCCTAAAGAAGATTAATCATTTTGTCTGCTTTTTAGTAATGACCACAGACATCCAAACTGTACGGTGAAAAACGCTGATGTGAATGAAAACCCACACCTTTGTTTGTTTGCTCTGAAGGACCTTGAAAAAGAAACTACCTATGACTACAGAGAGGATGACTGCCTATGGAGAACACAAGTATGTTGTGCAGTCTACACAGAATGGCTTGTAGTGTTGTAGAATGTATCAAATATTTGTGGCTGAATGGATTCAAACCTTTATTTACTACATGAAAGTAAATACTCTTTATTTAAAAGTTATCTATACATAATTAATATAGCAGCAAACGGTTAGTTGCAATCACAAGTTTTTTCTTATATTTGTGCTGTTTCACCATGGGGAAGTTTCAGCCCCTGGGGCAGATACTCACATAACCACAGAGGATATCAGGCAGAAAGCGATGGGAAGTTAAATAATTGAAAACAACTAGGCTACACTTGTTAAGTTACTGCAATTGCAGTAAAAGCTTCTAGAGTAAAAAGCCAATAAGAGTAATTTTATGTAAACACTCCAAATTACAAAAAATATTCCCTCAGTGTGATTTTTATTTTATTATATTGTGATTTGCATCACCATTTAAACAATGGAGAATCATATGAAATAACTTAAAACATCTATCCTCACGATATAGCTCATCATATTGCATAGCCCTTTCAAGTGGGATCAGTCTCATCTTGAAATGAACAGTAGTACAGTGCTACTGTTCTATATGAACAGTAGCATTAAGAAATGGCATTCATTATATAATAATGAATGCACCTAAAAGACTGGGGGGTGGTAGCGTAACATGTTTTTAATGTGGTAAAATTTATTAAAAGTTGAATGTAAATTTAGGCTGAACGATGAATCGTTTTCTAACTGAAATTGAAACTTGAAACAATGCGATTAGCAAATCTCAAGGCATGCGATTTATATGCGCATCTGACCCAGTTTTCTTTATGTAGCGTCAATGGTTGTATTTGCATGCCGTCCTCCTTTTTTACCAGTCATGCTCTGAAATTCAGGACAACTATATTTCCATGATACGTACACACCCACCAACAACAACACGGAAACATTCGTGGGAGTTCTGCTGAAAAATAGTCTCCGATGAACGTCGGAACGTTTAGGGTAATCCCAAAGAAAAGCAAAGAGTGGTGAACGGACACCACACATATTGTAGTGGTTGTTTCCGAGGAAGTTGGCGACAGGGACCTATTGTGCAAGCCAAATCAACATGCTGGGTAAGAGAGAGGCAGCCAGTGTCCGGTTCACAAGACTCATTGTTTTTGTGTGTGGGTGTGTGTGAGTGAATAGAAGCTGTCCATGGATGCTTTCACACCTTAATGTTCGGACAGAGGTCCATACCAAAGTTCATGTTTTTGTTACTTTGTATACATGTGATCAGAGTAGGTTTGGTTTTACACTATAATTTTACAAGCGAACTAGAACTTTGCCTGACATACCTATGCCTTGTCGTCATCACCTGCATTTCCCTATATTTGACATCGATTGGTTTGTAAATGGTCGTGCGTGTTGTCATGTCGGTGGGTCGGCAGCCTTTTTTCCGAATGAAATGAACAGAGGATAATGAATGAAAAGACTGTTGTTTGTTTCCATATTATTATATATATATTATTCGCACCAATCATGCGCAGTAAGATACTCGAGGCTTGAGTGCAAAATATAGATTGTTGCCGATAGTTGACTATTTGTTCGTCAGACCAAAACATAAGGGCATAAATAGCCTAACAGAAGACAGACCAATGCACATGGATAACGGGGCAGGTGATAATAGACAATAAGCACGAGGCTGGTTAACACACGGATTGTGGAAACAGACAGGGAAACACTGACTATAACACATGACAAACACCTAGAGGTGGACGGCAGACCCTGACAACATTTCAATTAGGCTAAATATTTAATATCCTGCTGCTCATTTTTACTTACCATCCGGCCCACCAACTTCCCGTTATTGGTCCTAAAATCAGAATCATCCAAAAAGTGTTTTCATGCTGTAAACAAACTGATGAAGCGTGACTGTGGTTGGAAAATAATGTTTTAATGCACGGTGAAAACGGATAACAAATTAAAAGGAGGAAGGAAGTCTATTTTAATTTAGCTTAATTTAAGTTTTATTTTAGGTTTGAATCAGTACACCAAGATAGAAATGCACCTGGTCGTTGACCAGAATTGGCTGGTTTTCAGCTTGACTGCCTTGACCGGTCTGTCTAAAATATAGCTGTTACCTTACCAATCGTATAGGCCTATATACACATGCGCAGTGCCGGTATGCAAGCACCGCAAAGTAAAATAAAAAGGTCTATCCTCGCAATATAGCTAATCATATTGCATAGCCTTGTTAAGGGCTTATCCTAGAATCAGTTAATGCTGGGATCCATGATAGAACCCTAATTTAAATGAACAGTAGCAGTAAGGGCATTCATTCTTTTTTAATGAATGCACCTAAAAGACTGGGGGGTGGTAACGCAACATGTTTTCAATGTGGTAAAATGTATTAAAAGAAAAATGTATTAAACATTTTTTAATGCATGGGGTGCAAATTGTGTTTACAGACAGCCAGCATTCCAGATAATACTGTGACGGAGGACTCTAATCCATCCCCTTTATCAGAGTCTCACATGGATGATGTTACAGGACCAACAAAAAACACTCCTCAGCAGGTACATTTATGTTCATTACTTCAGATTTCTTTGTGTTGAATACCGTATTTTTTGTACTATAGGGCGCACTTAAAAGCCTTTAATTTTCTCAAAAAACGACTTTATAATCCGAAGCGCTTTATATATGGATTAATTCTGGTTTTAATTACTGAACTCTAAGCAATTTTGTGTGGTACAAGGTGCTCACGGCCCTAAGTCAAAATGTTTTAGTACGACTTTGGTAAACTACAAAGCCGCACCGCTTGCAGCATTATAGCTACCATAGCCAGGAGCGTCGCGGAGTAATACATACTGTGCTTCACCATAATCTCTCTATCCGTACACGAACTACCATCTCGCAGCAACTGCCAAAAGATTACGAAGAAAAGATGGGCATTTTCCACGCATACTGCAAAAACAAGATCACTGAAAAGAAGATCCGGCTAGAGCACATCACCAACATGGACGAGGTTTCCCTCACCTTTGATATCCCCGTGAACCGCACTGTGGAGAAAACAGGGACCAGACGGTGTCTATACGCACCACAGGGAACGAGAAGTCATCCTTCACTGTAGTTCTCAGTTGCCAGGCTAATGGCCAGAAACTTCCACCCATGGTCATTTTCAAGAGAAAGACTTTGCCAAAAGAAACGTTTCCAGCCGGCGTCATAATCAAAGCTAACCCAAAGGGCTGGATGGACGAGGAAAAGATGAGTGAGTGGCTGAGAGAAATTTAAGTCAGGAGACCGGATGGCTTTTTTCACAAATCTCCGTCCCTATTGATCTGCGACTCCATGCACGCCCATCTCACCGATGCTGTCAAAAACCAAGTGAAGCAAACTAATTCGGAGCTTGCCATCATTCCGGGTGGATTAACTAAAGAACTCCAGACTCTAGATATTGGTGTCAATAGGGCATTCAAAGTTAAACTGCGAGCTGCATGGGAGCAGTGGATGACAGAAGGCGAACACACATTCACCAAGACAGGGAGACAGCGCCGGGCAACTTTAGCCACTATATGCCAATGGATCGTGGATGCCTGGGCTAAGGTAACAGTCTCAACTGTGGTCCGAGCTTTCACAAAGGCCGGAATCATCACTGAACTGCCAGCTAACAGCAACGACACTGACTCGGATAATGAGGAGAGGGATTCGGGCATGTTGGATGCCGTAATCGCCCAACTGTTAAACTCGGACACTGAAGATTAGGAATTTGAAGGATTTTTGGACGAGGAATAAACTGAAAAAGTGAGTGTAGTGTGTTGTATTTTACGTGTTATAACTAGAGGGGTTCATGTAAACAAATAATAAAAATCTATAAATTTACAAAAAGACTTTAAATTTTATTTTTAAAAAGCACATTTTGGTTGTTTTCTAAAAACCGCTGTCCATAGGTCTTTTAGGTCCAAAGGTGTTCTCCTCAGTGACTTGAAAAATATATATAGGTTTATATAAAAAACATATTTTATTTTTATAATCCCCCATGGGCTAAAAAACATTTTATAAAATTTTGAACCCCTCTAGTTATAACTGAACAATTTTGAGTTTTTGTGAATACGCTAACATTTGATTTAGCGGTATCAGACTGTTTTTTACGTGTTACAACTGAACAAGGTTGGTAGTTATTGTGAATACGCTCATTAATGTTTGAATAATGTTGAGTTATTGTGAACACGTTTAATAAAGTATGACTGACTGACTTATCTGACAGTTTTTTTTTCTCGCTTAATGCGCCTTATAGTCCAGTGCGCTTTATATATAAAAAAAGATTGAAAATAGACCATTCATTGACAGTGTGCCTTATAATCTAGTGCGCCCTATAGTGCAAAAAATATGGTACATATTTGATGGTAATCTAGTTTGAATCAGTACAGTTTAATGTCATTCATCAGAAGGCTAGTAAGTATTTAGTAGGGTTTTGGCCGATAGACGATGCCATCGGCCATCGCCGATGGCTGACAGACCACATTGTTGAGCAGATAAGCTAAGTGGTACCTTTTTTATATTTACTACGGTTTGCCTCCAGGTGAGTAGTAGACTTGTGTAACCAGACCATATTTACTTATCTCAGCAAAATAAAATTAGCTGAGAGAAAAAGTCAGGCAGAGCTAGTCTGAGCCAGGTGAGTAGGGGAGGATGTAGGGCTGTCGCGATTTTCACAATATTGCAATACCGCGATGTTGCTAACCCAAACGCAGGCCGTGGCAAGCAACCACTGTTACCGAAATGTTTACATGTAATTTTTTTCATGAGGCTAGCGAACACATTGAATATGACGTCTGATCTACGGCGTGTGCGCTATCGACGCACACATTTCCCCAGCCCCGTATTAGCCGCTTGTAGCCTTTGGGAGTGTATGTATTTACGACACTCCGACATTACGCTTTACAGCACTTTACTACAGTTTAGTGCTGTACTTAGTCTGGGAAGGTCACCATGCACCGCACACACACTCGAGTGATTCTTTTGGGACATGTATGTATTTCGTGTGGGAAAGAATATATAATATGTTGTCCCCTAACCTTTTGGGTTGTTCAACTGAAAACAGTCTACTGTGCCATCACTTCTTTCTGTCTTCGTGCTACCTAAATCAAGGCGGTGTAGGCTACGCTTGCTGCGCCATAGGCTTTTGATCTTGCGCTATTTAATATGCTTTTAATTAATCGGTCATATTTTCCAGCTGATATTTTGGCCAAACATCTGCCGGACAAAGTTACACGTAATCGCCTACGTACAGTCAGAACACCAGTACTAAACTGGAAGAAAGCCTATGCTGTTGCACAATTGTCTCACCACGGACTGAGATCACGTTGCCTATAAATGCCCCAGAATCACACTATTTCGGAAGCTGTGCACCGCAAACTTTACCATTCAAAACAAAAAAATGGCCATAATACCGCAGACCGTGGTATTGGGCCAACCTAAATCACTGCATGTACATTTTCTTGACCGCGACAGCCCTAGGAGGATGGGCAAAAAATATATGTACTGTTGGCCTATCGTAATTTATTAATTACTACTTCAGTTTTATAGTCATTAAGTATTATAGTAGTCATACATTTATTAATTACTACTTCAGTTTTATAGTCATTAAGTATTATAGTAGTCATACATTGTTTATTTTTATGTATAAGTCACACATTTATTTTGTTAATTTAGGATAAGGAATGTTAATTAAAAAAGTATTTTGCCACACGTGTCCACTTAGACATCCCAACCCTAGTATGTAGAGCAAATTGATCCTTCACATGGCTTTTTTTGTTTTTTATTATCACTCTATGCTGGACACTTATCACACATCACACTTTCACTGAGTGTGTGACTAGAAGCGGTCTATGAAAACCACAAACTTAAAAATTGTGTGACCTGTCCCCACAAGTAATGTTTTATTCATGAATTAATAAAGTAGATGAAACTTGGCTGGGCAGGAAGAAATAATTAATTATGCCTTTATGTTGGCATGCATCTCATCTTAGATATTTTGTCAAGTGGTACATGTTTTTGCATGTTATGCAGTATTTACATCTATATGACATGCTATCATATTCTCAAATATTGTCATAAATATGTTTACAGACAGCCAGCATTACAGATAATACTGTGATGGAGGACTCCCATCCATCCCTCTTATCAGAGTCTCACGTGAATGATGTTACAGGTCCAAGAAACACAACCACTTCTCAGCAGGTACATTCAGTCTCTACAGTCAGGAGACTGATACGGACTCTTTCTATGATTTTGTGCGTGTGTGTAAAAATAATTGTATTTTAATCTAGTTTGAATCAGTATACCTAGAGATACACCAATCAACCAGCCATTGACCAGAATTGGCTGGCTTTCAGCTTGATCTCCACTGCCTGCACTTGGCCGGTCTGGCTAAAATATAGCCGGTTACTTTATCGATCGTATATATAGGCCTATATTTACACAGATGCAGCGCCGGTATAAATGCGCTGCTAAGATGCTCATGTTCACTTGCCCTTTCTTTTTATCTTGAGACTGTAGCTAGCTGTCATGGTAGCCTACCTACACATGACACGTCTGCGCAGTGTAGAAATTGGTGTCCAAGCAAGACGTCAGGAGGTCGACTGTAGATGGGCTACTCTAAATTGGTTTTATCTTACACTGACAATACATTCACACTGTGCATCAATACATATATATATATACTGTATTAGAAATTACTATGATTAATTAATCGCAAACGCTTGCGGCTAAGGGACCGTAAAAAATAAGTAAACTTAAAATGAAATATCTCTATTTAAATTACGTAGAGCTGAAAAGGAAATTAACATTGAACTGGTCCCCATAATAAGCCCTTTAAAATGTGTGACATGTGTGTGTGACCACAGATGTTTATTCAATCTGTGAATGCAGACATGTCTTGGCTGGGCAGCTGTTTTTGTTTATTACGATGGTATTGATGCTGTTGCATTCATTTACCGATTGTTACCATCTGAGATGTACTAAAAGTCAAATTGTGTTTATAGCAGCAAGAATTTTCATCATCAATCTTTTTTGGACTTTATAATCTTAAATTATGATCATCAATGAATTAACTAATTGCTACAGCTCTTCATTTCTTTTTATTTTAGATGAAAGATACGGGTCTTGAAGATTCCTGTAAATTATTGAATTCTGCTGCATCAGAGTGTGGAGATGATCCAGATAACACTACTGATACTAGCCTTAAACCAAACCTATGGGCAAAACAGTCTCTTGATGAAATACTGGACGTCTCTGGCTCAAAGAGTACGCTTTTCTGTGAAATCACATCAGACGAAATGACCTTTGATTGGTACAACCTTACATCTGACCTCACTGGAGCAGAAGAGCCCTGTGCAAGTCTGAATATAGACAACATAGTTGTTAGTGCATGCCAAAAGAGAGGTGGCAAAAGAGTATACGACAAGAGACATTATTGCTTATATTGCTGTAAGCCTTATGCCAAGATGGCAAGGCATCTAGAACGCGCACATAACAATACATCTGATGTGGCTAAAGCTTTAAGTTTTCCTAAAGGCTGCAAGGAGAGGAAAAAGCTGCTAGATTATATTCGCAACAAAGGAAACTATAATCATAATTCTGCTGTTATGATGTCAGGAAAGGGGGCACTAGTGCCATGTAAACGACCGTCTATAGATGCACAGGTAAATGACTTCATGCACTGTGCATATTGTCAAGGTCTTTTTACAAGAAAGATTTTGTGGAGACATATGCGTAATTGTATGCTTGCACCTGGATCAGTCACCTCCAAAGCAGTAAAGAATAGTGCACAGGCCCTGTGTACATACACAGGGCCTGTGCCTTCACACATGAGTAAACAACTGTGGGAAGTAATCGGTTCTAAGAATCCTGACCCAATCAATGATATAATACAAAATGACAAAGTCATTATTAATTTTGGGCAGCACTTGTTAAACAAAGGTGGCATATCATCCAGGAATAAACACTATGTGCGAGAGAAGATGCGAGAAATGGGAAGGCTGATTGACAATGCCAGGAGATACACCACATTAAAAAAAATGGAAGATCTCATAAATCCAAAGAAGTACATGGAGACTGTGAAAGCCATCAAGTTTACATGTGGTTATGACCGTGATGCAAACACGTTTGCGATTCCATCACTAGCAAACAAACTTGGGAATGTCTTGGTTAAAGTAAGCAGACTTTTAAAGGCTCAGGGTCTAATCTCAAACAACAAAAAGCTTGTGAAGAATGCCAGTGAGTTTCAAGACATCCATCGAGAGAAGTGGAATGAGATGATCTCTGCTACAGCGTCGAGGAACATCACGGAAGCAAAGTGGAATGTGCCCACACTCTTGTCCCTCACTGAAGATGTCCAAAAAATGCATGCATATCTCTGTCAAGTGCGAGATATATGCTACAATTCACTCTCTGAAAGTCCCTCTACAAAAGCCTGGATGGAACTGGCCAAGGTGTGTCTTGCCCAGATTGTTCTCTTTAATCTGCACAGGGAAGGAGAGGTGGCAAGCATGCCTTTATCTGCATTTTCATCAAGATACTCTTCTGAGGATGTAGACTGGGCGCTCTTGGAAGTGGAAAAAAAGCACTGCAAACACTTCTCAAAAATAGTCATCAGGGGGAAATGTAGTCGCCCAGTTCCAGTTCTTGTGACTGAAAAAATGCTGTGTTCAATGGATCTCCTTATTAAGCAGAGAGACGCTTGCAGTGTTCGAAAAGACAATGATTATATGTTTGCAAAACCTGATGCTATGACACATTTCCAAGGCTCAGGCTGCCTTCATGAATTTGCAGTGACCTGCGGTGCAAAGTGTCCCAAGTCATTGACGTCTACCAGACTTCAAAAGCATGTTGCAATCCTTTCAGTAATGCTGAACATGACAGATGCAGACATGGAAAAGCTGACAAACCTTCTTGGACACAACATAATACGTTGGGAGTTCTATGAACTCCCTGAGAAGACCCTGCAACTCGCCAAGATCAGCAAAGTTTTAATGGCCCTTGAACAAGGACAATTAACTGAGTTTCATGGAAAGACCTTGGATGATATTGGGATAGATTCAAATGGTATGTTTTTATTTTACTAGTTCATTTTTTACAGTCCTGCTCTGTAGCCAGGGGGCAAAGGGGGTTTTACAGATATAGAATGTTCTAGAATAGTGTTTCTCAACATGGGCGGTACCTCATCCCCCAGGGGGCGTTCAGAGGACGAAGGGGGGCGCTGGAGTCAATATTTAGGAAAAAAGGGAGCTGAACTTCTCTTGGGTTGTTGTTTTTTTTGGCAAGTTTACACCAAATATTCATAACTATACCAGATTAAACTATAAACTAGGTCTGCAACCAGGGTCAGACTGGCTGGGAGAATCGGGAGATTTCCCAAACTGCCAGTCAATATTACAACTGCGTAGTATCTTATAGCCCACTGTGCAAAAAAAGTAAAAAATTGCAGTTTAATCTGCAGTTCTTGCTTTGAGCATGGTCTGAATACAATGTAACAATTTTAGTGGACCGATCCAAAATCGAAAAGAGGGGTAGGTTTGCCGAATACCCGTCAATACCTGAACAATGCACTTTACAGAGCGGTTTATAACAACATATATTACAGTATCTCACAAAAGTGAGCACACCCCTCACATATTTGCAAATATGTGAGCATATCTTTTCATGTGACAACAATGAAGAAATTACACTTTTCTGCA
>JAODUE010000024.1:3957857-4005769 GCA_027564755.1 Amblyopsis hoosieri
GTTGCTTCCTGAGTGGACAGTGTGATTTCACAGAAGTGTGATTGACTTGGAGTTACATTGTGTTGTTTAAGTGTTCCTTTTATTTTTTTGAGCTGTGTGTGTGTGTGTGTGTATATAGTTGACACAATTTTGGACAAATCCTTCCTGCCGTTCATTGAACGTCAAGTAAACTTTCCACCTGTCCTGAACGCAGGGCAAGTATAGATGCCTCATCTGTTGGCTACGGTTATGCAAGTTAAGAGTGGTAATTTTAAAAGGAATAAAAAAAATTCTAACAAGCCACAAAGGAAGAGGACAAAGCACTGCAAAAAAAAGTTTAGAGATGAAAGAACGAAGCTGCAGCTACAGTAAACTACCTAATACTAATATGGAGTCTGGTTTTACGTTGTTTACAGTAGTGTACTACTGATATACTGAAATTAATGTAAATGTGCCACAAAAGGATAATCCAGACCTGCAAACGTGCACATATTTTGCGTACCAACTACACAATTATCGGTCTGTACGAAATCTGAGATAAAAGTACGCAGAACTTGATTGTTTTTTATAATTTTTTTTACATACGCTAGTAAGTTTAATTTGAGCAATAATACATCTCGAGCTACTTGTAGGCCTACAGAGTTTTCTCCCCGACATAGGGAGAACATGCAAACTCAACACAGAGGCCGGAAAAGGCCAAGAATCCTTTCTTTTTTCATTTTTTATATATATAAAACAGCGATATGAACCTAACCGTTGCTCAAAAACCTATGTATGAACCTAACTGGATTTGGTGAACTGTTACACCCCTAGTAGTAACAATTCACTGTACACCTACTGTAGAAAAGGCTAGTAGTACTTTTTACATAGTTCTCATATCCCATATAACCAGACTGCACAGAGCCCATTCAATAAATCTTAATGAAAGACAATTCCAGTCATTGGTTTCTTGAAAAAGGGTTAAAATCTTCTCATTTCATTCTTGTGAACAAACTATCATGTATTGTCACACCCCCTTACTCAAGACATAAACTTGTCAATTAAACATATTACAATGTACATTCTTGAGCCTGCAGTTAACCTGTCTGTCATTCCCAGGTATGACTTCTACATTGTGAGCCAGGCTGTTCGCACAGGAAGTGTCTCCCCAACTCACTACAATGTGATCTATGACACAAGTGGTTTGAAACCTGATCATATGCAGAGGCTCACCTACAAACTCTGCCACATGTATTACAACTGGCAGGTAAGTTGACCTAACTGGTGCTATGCTCTTGACCAGGCATTGCACTCTGCTCACTGCGAGGTAGGGTGCAGAGCATGCAGAGCAGTGCAGTCGTCATGTCTCTGGGCAACGAGAGCGATACACTACCAGAGTTTGAGGAACAGGCTCCCTTTAGCTAGCAATGCTAAATGATTACTATATTCTTATAACGTAAGCAAAAAATAATTTTCAGCGGATCTCTTAGTTCAATATTATGTTTGTGAACCATTTGTACTGTTATAAAGAGGGTAAACTAACCTCTCAAAATGGTGAGGATTACAGAGCCATATGGATTTGTTTGTAATTTCACTGCCGCTTCTGTCAGTCACAGGCTACATCTGTTTTCTCACTGGTTGCAGTTTGAAAGGTCAGCCGTAACTATTGCAAAGTTGAAATAATTAACTTTGAACAAGCAAGGTTGCAATTTCAAGATATGCACAATGACAAATATAGCGGTACCGCATACCGCTCTCCCCGTAGGAAAATAATTATACAGCCAGCGCAGATCTGTTTTGCCGCTTATGTGTAGGCACCTTTAGAAGTGATGTAGAATTGTGTTAGCTTTCACGAAGATTCCTGCGCATCTGGAGTTAACAGATTTTCAGGTAGTGGGTATGAAAGTTACTAGTCTAAAATTCAAATTTAAATGTTTGTTTATATATTACATTCCACAATTAAGTATTTTAGCAGTAGTATCCTGTCTGTTTTAGGGGATCATCAGAGTGCCCGCACCTTGCCAGTATGCCCACAAGTTGGCTTTCCTGGTGGGACAGAGTATACACAGAGTGCCCAGCACACAGCTGGATGAGTACCTTTTCTACCTGTAATGCATAATAGAAAAGCTGAAATGGTGAATCCGACTCTGCTCTGGAATATTTGTTTTGCGTCCACTTGGTACTTTTTGTTAAGCCGTTGATTGGCGTGTTTTCACAGGTTCCAACCAAACTAGGTTTTAATATCCTAAACTATCACTACCTGAAATGTAGTTTCAGGTAGTCTGTCTTATTTTTCCTTTGTCAAAGACAAAGATATGGATATGAATGTATGGTGTTTACAAATATTTTTGGATTACATTAGTCAAAGACGATTGTCTGTTGCCATATTTGTTTGCTTTTACAGTTGCATAAATGTATACAAAGCCACTTATTAAGTAGGTTATGGCAGTTCATGTTAAATAATAGTTTTATATTGGGGAAACCTAATAAGTTGTATTATAAATTTATGTTATAAATTGGACCTTACATCAGATGTAGTTTTCTTGAAAAGTTAACTGCTTTGAATTTGAGCATATGCACAAACTGCATTTTTCTCAGTTGCAAAAATAAATATATTTTAATCACTTTCTAGCTGTGACTTTTCTATTATTGAAATGTATTATTTTTGCAAGACCAGAGATGTTGATACATTTGTTAAGATCTACATTTGGTGTATTTAATTGAATTTCAGATGTCTAAACTATTGTTGTGTTATTTGATTTGAGAATAATACTTTGATACTATAGCCCCTGCCTCTCTATTATAGATTAAATTTTGCCAGTTACTGTACAGTACCTGAAGATTTCTGATCAGGCCTCTTACCTGATTGGTCTGACAAATTACCTTGCCTACCAATCACATCAGTGCGCATAAGGCTTTCAGCAGGTTTGTAAATGGGTTCGATAATAGTTCAAGAGGGTGTCCTTAAAGTGAGTTTAAGAATGATTAGATATATTTTGTTGTTGCAGCTCTTAAATCCTACCTACAGCAGTTTCTTAAAATGGGAAAAATAAGTGCTCACACCAGCATTACAAAATATCAAATTTATTTTGAGTTAAAAAAAGTTGCACATGCACGCCCACACAATTTGTAACCATCAATATAGGCTATTTATCGTAAAGCTAGCACAACTGCAGACTTAAACAATATGGTATAGAAGACACCATGGGGAAAACTTGCACAGTTTGATTATAAAGTTGAATATACAAAAAAGGCAGTTTGAAAATCAAGTATAAACATTTAAAAACGATGTACAAATGGACAGGTACAAAAAGAGCAAGTCACCAAACTTAAAATAAGCAATGATTGATAATATGGTACATGAATAGGAAAAGATGTTTATCAATTTACTTTCTGATAAAATATGGTTTGGCTGAGAATTGTACAGAAAATAGAATGTTTCATACATTCTTTTTGGCAGTTTGTTCAAATCTAGAAAAAGACAGTGAATGAGAGGGTGGCATGGAGAACAGAGGAGTGGAAAAATACAGGGAAATTATTCATTTCACACACTAGGATATTGCACATTCCTTGTGTGTAGCTCAAATGCATTTGCGTTCAATTTATCATACATTCACTACTGTGTCTCGGTATGTGCGTTCTTGTTTACACACGCATGCACACAGATACAGTACTTGTAACTTGGGCTATTTGACTCAAGGACATACAGGAGTATAATTGGGAAAACTTTAATCCATGGATAGCTTTTGGGGACACTAAAGAGGTAGTGTTGTCTGAGGAGATCCTGGGGTGGGGAGGCTGGCTTAAACCTATAAACACTAGTTTGGAAAACATAACTACCCTAAATGCTACCTCCAATAGAGCAATCTATTGATGTGCTCCAATAAGTGGTAAACTTGCAGATCTTGAATTCACATGACAAGTGCTTTTACTGTCTCAGTAGCTACTAATGCAACAACTAGTACCAAACACCCTTTAATTTTTGGAAAAATACTTTTCTGGCTATGGATGATGGTCAAGACATTTTGTAGGTTTCATGTGAACTCTGGTCTTCAGGCAAGAAGAGTCCCATAGTACCCACTGCACATAAACAATTGTCAAAACATTTAATTTGTGAACATAAAAAATAAATTAATACCTGGCTTTAAACTACCCCACTTGACAAAAGTACAAACCATTGTGCATTTATAAGGCAAATACATGGAGGGTGGATCTACTTTGCAATTTACCACCACTAAACACAAATGGTGGTTTTGCAGAGACCCTATAGCATCTAGCATGTGCTTATTGGTTCTGATCAATGTCCTCGTTCGGTCTTGCCTCAGGTTCTCTGGCATCACTAGTGTGTGAAATCAGGCCAGTACAATAGGAATTCTCTGCTCAGTGATATTGCACTGCATATCAGCCATTCACAGCATACTTCAAGGTCCACGCTGATCTGTGAAGAACAGGCCCAACAGTTTGCATGTGCTTGTAGGGTCAGGAGGGAATGTGCTGAAGTAAAGCATTCAACCCTTTCACACAATTTAAAGTCAAATCCCTCCCCACACATTTTCTGTCACTGGAAAATGGACTCCATAGAGAAAGCAAGCACTCGGCATGAAACTAATCTTGACATTCTAGGTTGTCTGACCTTGGTTATGTACAGAACTGTGTTTATATTCTGAAGCACATCTGTGGAAGTGCCATTAGATAAACCTGGTTGAAAATGGCCACACAGATGTTCTTTGCTGCTTACAGCAACTATGGCAGCCTAACTTCAATCATGAGTTAAGACACTCAATACTATTTTAGTGAAACAGCTTTATGTCCCTTGACCATTATATGAAATGTTATTCAAAATATGTGCTGCAATCAACAAAATACAAAACCTAGGATATGAAGAATGTACAAGAACATCATTTGCCAAGCTTGCAAATCTCCGCTGCTCGCTGTCATGTTCTCTTAACTGAAGGTGTTGCAAAGACTGATTATTTACTATGAGGTCATACTGTATAAAGTATGTCCAATTACTTTACAGCCAAGTCTTTTCAATAGATTCTTCCCTTTGGAGAGGAGTCCCTTTTTCTTTGTGGAGTACATATCCAGTGGGCCCCTGATGGGACTGCCAGGCCCCACAGTGGCAGGCCCAGAGCCAGGGATGTGGGCGCACTGTGGGAGATGCAGCTCTTCGAAGCGGACCCGATTTTTCCAATGGAACCTAATGGGAGACCCGTAAGGGATAGTTCAGGGTGTTAAAAAGCCAGCTGTCTCACACCTCAGTACTACTGCCCCTCACTTAGTCCTTTCTGTCTCAGCAGGGCACCCATAGAATGTAATTCTCAAGTCTATCTCCCTGACCTTGGCAGCTGACATAAATTGCTTAATGCTTCGATGTTGTCCTGAGCACTTACACCCTCTCTCTGCCATGTAGAAACTCTTTTTACAAGTTAAGAATAAGCTTTAGCAGTTCACAATGTAAGCATAACTATGTACATGGCAACCAATTTAATGAAGACATTTTCAAGTTACAGGGGCAGTTCCCTTAACTCATGAACAAGAAATAACAGTGTACGGTATTGCATTTTGGGAGCAAAAATGCATCTATCACATTCACTTTTTTCTTTTTTAATATATATTTAGTCATTCGCTCAACTAGGTTACAAAAACTTAGTATCTTACATTCCTTTTTGTAATCATGAGCTAAAAGGCTCCTTACAATTGCACTTCCTGGTGCTTTCATTTTGCGAGATGTTTTAGTCTAGTAGTTGAATTCCTGAACCTTTTCATTGTAATGTGTTCAAATCATTCAAAACAAATCTAAATCCTATTTTACGTTTATGCAAATTGTTAAATTGATTAACACCAGCCACAAATGAAATGGTGTTTAATTGACCATTTCTAACTTTCTTCAAAGTTGCATTGATCAAGTCAATCTGCAGAGTCAGTCAACAGAACTTTGTAAAAAGAAAAATATTTGAATCCTGATGTTAATAAGACTTTTCCATTAATGCACATGCATAGATAAATAAAAGTATATCTTTTATGGTTGAAGTTTTAGCATGTAAAAGGGTCTTGAGGCTGATAAAACGTTTTAATCAACATTTGCATTTAAGACCCTTCATTGACATTGGGATAGCCTATTTTTCTTCAAGTGGGATGCATTGTTTCAAAGAAGACAACAGCTACTGAATGTCAGCAATAAATGTAGCCAGTGTTTTGACTTTAAGGGATAAGAGTGCAACAAAGTCCTTTTAGCGTTACATGAATTACAGTAGGAAATTTAGTGCAGGAGACGGACATAATCATATACAACACTCAGAGAAACAACTGAAGATACCATACTTCTTGTCTAATGCACTGGCTAGGGTTGCTATCCTCAACCAACAAGCAGAACTGAATGTTTTGTGGAGAAGTAGAACTGAAGACAACAAGCATAGCATATTAAAATGAAAGGGAAGTGAATGTCATTATGCATACCATAAACTAAGGGTACCCATGTCATCTGCATTAGACGAGGGAAGCGTAATCTTGGTATCCTCAGTTGCTCACTTACGTGATAGAAACAGAGCCTTAAGGTGTGAAATGAACACTCTTCTTCTGTTTTGCCAAGCGGGTGTGGAAAAGAAATAAAAAAAAAACAATGCAGTAATGGCATTTTAACAATCTGTACTATGAAAATGGTAAATCACAACACAAATTAATATCTGATGACACCTGTTATTGAACCAGTTGCATTGTTAGATACATTTAGCATCACATATTTACATTTAGTAAAATTATCCTGGAGTGATTCTCTGATGGCAACATAGTCTAGGTAAATGTTTGCCTGCTACTGTACAAGAAGCAATATACAAAACAAGGCTTTCAGGAGATTATACAAAAGAAATATGCTAACTGTCTTTATATAAAATCTTCAAGATTTCATGCATCTGTAATATAGAACATGCTGAGCTAGTCTACATAGTTCATCTTTCAGTACATCAAAACTATCTTATAAATAATTTGAGATCGAACATATTCATAAAGCATCTTGTTACAATGCTTAAATGTGCATGTGCAAAAAAAAAATTTCACAGAATCTGCATTTCTCAACCTTACACAATTTGAAATCACAAGTGCCTATCCAACTTTTTGGGAATGCTATATGAATACAGTATACCCAAGTATTTTATAATGCATGTTTCCCCTTTCACAGCAGTAAACAAAAATAAAAGTACCTCTGTCAAGTATTAGTTTTAAAGTTTATTTTTTCTTTCAATAAATCTGAGGACATACTACAGTATTTACAGTGTAATGCTCCAAAGTTCAGAATTCTTGTTGGACTTTGAACAATGAAAAACAAGCACAGACACAACTAAGAGCAGAGAGAACTGAAAAGAGTAAATGGATGACAGAGGGCTAGTACTGCGAAGGAGCGTGTACCCTTTTGGTCTTTATCCGCGCTGGAGTGTCCTGGAGGTATCGAGATGGTGAGTCAGTGAGAAAAACCTCTACGTCATCAGGCACTTCTTCTAGAAAGTTGGAAGGAACAAGTCCCTTGTGTCCATTGAGCTCACCCTGGGGATTAAAGGAATAAAGTCTAGGAACCTTGGTGGCAAACCCTGTTAAAGTGTCTATTAAAAACAATGGAAGGCATGCATGCATGATCATTACTAATAAATGCATGAAATCAAAATATTAACTTTTTTTGTAACAAAATATTGTGTGGTTAGTGTAGTAGACTGCAAGTGGCGCAGTGGTAGAGTGGGGCGATAGGTGATCAATAACTCACTGGTTCGAACCCAGTTAAGTCCTCACCAAGTGTTGAGATGTCTTTGAGCAAGACACCTAACCGCTTCCGGTGGTCAGATGTCTCCTTGCATGGCTGACATCATCGGTGTATGAATGTGTGTGTGAATGTGAGGCAAATAATGTAAAGCGCTTTGGATTAAAGCACTATATAAATGCAGTCCATTTACCATTTTTAGTTGGTTTTCAACACATTTAATTGTGATAATCAGATTGTTTTAGCTCTGATTGAAGAGAAGGATTGTTGATATTTGAACTCTGAACTGGAACAGAGGAGTTTGTCTTTGTATTTTAGAATAGGACTAGTAGACTATAGTTAGTAGTAATAGTAAGAAAAATAATATCCCATAACGGTGCTCCCCAGAAGCTTTACCCAAAAGGTGTATTAGTTTGCAATCGCTGATTCCACCTTTTGTTTGTGTGTAATGTACTGCGTTTCCAGTTTTGGACTGTTAAATATTTAAAGGACCCATTCCATGAAAACCAAGTATTTCTAGTTGTTTTTGGTATTAGCAATGTCGATGTGACACGGACAAGTGCTTGGCCTTTCAACGTGGACTGTTATCTCCCTTGTCTGTATTTGCCATGAAAGTAACGGAGGCGGAGAAACCGGCGTATCATAAAATAGTGCACGTATCACGTAGGCTAATACAGACAGACTGTTTAGTAACGCCCCTATGAGGATGGCCACCTACATAGTATTCAGCTAAATTTACAAGCTATAAGTAAAACTATGTTCAAACCACGTTTGAGTATCCTGGTACTAGCAGTAAAGCAGTCGTAGCCTCACGTCAACACAGCTACGTGGAAGTCAGGCAGGGTGGGCAGTGGCATGTTAAATTTAAAGCAACAGTCACTGAAAACAGACAGTTATCTAAAAAGTCGTTGTATGATGTGCTATTCCACATAAATGATGTGGTATTTTCACCTAAGCTTGTCAACTACATTGCATTGAGAAGTCAAGGAACTGTGTCAACAAGTGAAAAAGAGCATGAAATTACTCCTTTAAATGACAGGACTAGTGCATTTACCACTACTCACATAGTAAAAGCCATCTTCATCTATGTCACCGAAAACTGTTATGACATCGCCGGCACAAAATGTCAATTCAGTCTGTCGAAAGAAAAACATTGTGGGAAAACAGTTAGGTGGATTGTGATATATGTATATGGCCTGCTTTGTTTTACTGTTGTCAGCAGTTTATGCCTGCTGAGGATCTTCCAAAACATGACATCTTTGTGGGGATTGATGAGTGTGAAATGCTGTGCTTCCTTCTCCAAATTAATGTGATGCATCATAACTCAAGTGTGTCAATTCAGTCTCAGGCAGACAGACTGTTTCAACTGTAAATGCATCAAATGTTGGAACTTTGAAGACAGGATTGCAACACATTTGGGGTATCGCTCCTATGGGTCTGTCTAAAAAATACCACACAAACCAAGCGTAGTTTATAGACACTAATACCAAACCGAGGAGGGGAGATGCTGTCTCAGGCAATGCATGAGGGGGCTTACAGTATGTTCATGACCACCAGGGGGCAACGGGTGTCTGAATCCCACCTCCTCTTCTCACTCTGACAAACGGGGTGGAAACACACACACACACACACACACACACACACGTACCCTCCTCGCCTTCACTCACCTCCTCGTTCAGCCTGTGGCCCACAAACTGTAACGGTGGCAGTGCCAATAGAAAGGTGAGAGTGAGTGAAACCAAGGGGCAAGGGCCACAAATACAGAACGAGTCACGTAGATCCCAGCTTGTACATAGCCTGGATCTGTCCATTGATAGTCCAGGATGATGATGTGCATGTTTTACACTTAAACAATTGCTAATATAAATCCTAATATTAATAACTAGGGTTTAATATCCTTATTTAATTTGTTAAACTCTTAAAACCCATCTACACATTTAGCTCTCAATTGAGTTTGTCCTAAGCACTGAATTCACACATTGCTAAACCTCAGGGTTTTCTAAATGCAAATGTACGGTATGTACTTGATGACCAATGTAAATGAGATCAGTGCAGATGAAGAAGAGAGATCTGGCGCTCCAGTGATTAGGTACCTCGACATCAACGTTAGGAGAGCTCTCTCGGGGATCGTAGTCATACAGGGCCACCATTCTACGAGTGGACATGGGATGCTGTCTCCCGCTCCGCCTGTTCCTCTCTGTGGACAGCAGAGGGAGACAAACAGCGGGAAAGTAATCACCTGTAATCGGTAATAAGTCAATGCACTGTGGTGGATGTTGTCTGCAGCACGTGAATGTTAATGAGGAACATGTAAACATGTAATTAAGTCTCAACAGCTTGGCCAGCCGTTTCACGACGTCACCTTGCTTGACCTACTAACGGAATTCAGGCTCTATTCTCCGTACGTAGATAAGTGAATAAGCCTGATTTGAATATTGCCTGAACGTACTGCAGTCAGCTAGATTGCTATGGGTCTCTGGACAACCCTGAACGACTTTATAAAATTTGTATTTATGATATAATAATTCTAATAACTGCTACCATCTCACTATATACTGAATGGAGTAAACACAACAGTACTGTATGCTATATTGGGACAGCGTATTGTATAATTTTAATATTCTATCCTTTTTTCTTTAGGACATTGAATTATAAGTAAATTAGGTCTAAATCAGCATAAATGCTTACAGTATTAAGAGACAATAATATAGTATATTAATTGTAGGCCTATTTTGCTTTTATTCTGCTAGGGATGTTTGGCCCTGGCTGTTTGGGTAGAACCAACCACTGTATACTTGTTTCAGCTGAAGCACATACACATGGATTGTTTATGGCTGCAGCAGTATACGCTAATCAGACACAACTCCATCTAGTTCTTTCCTTCAGAGATATGAATTAGATTTGACACGACGTGCATTCACATGAACACGAGCTCTCAGACTGCTGTGTAATGTTACAGAACGTACGGAGAATAGGGCTCTGCTTGACAAGGCCGTTACTGTACCACGTGCATACGTGAATGCCTGCCGGCAATGGTGCCTCACCGACACAATCAACTTTTCACAGGTGATTAAAAATGGTGAATGCTAGAAAAGCCAAACAAACAAAATCAGGGTGGAGGGAGCGGGCGGTAGGCAGAACACGCATAACTATACACAGACCTCTCTTGGACTTTCTGGACCTGCGATTTATTGAGCGGCCATCTTTGAAACGGTCGCAGTTCACTTCATAGGAGAGCAGAGAAAAAGAATCAAGAGGGGACAGTATAGGTAAAAGGGAAATAAGAGTTTTAATTGAATATGAAATATGAAAAACAACAAAGTGTAGAGATAGCCAGGCGGGCAGGGGAGGTTTAGGGCAAAATAAAGAGTAATGGGAAGAAAGTACAGAGACAATAAGCGGCGTGTTACCTAATTTCTCCACAGGAGTGTTGAGCGGGAGGAAGCCCTGTTGGAGCAGCTGCTCCATCATCTCGTCGTCCTCCGTCTGGATCTCAGACACCATGTTGCAGGGGATCAGACCCACCCGGTCGCGGATCTCTGCCCTGTAGAACCCGTCTGTGTCTTTGTTCCCGAACACCTGACGAAGCACAGATGTCTCAGGGGACACACAGCCGGTCATGTCTAAATGAGCGTTAAAAGCCCACTACGCTGTAGTAATGGGATCCAGCTTCATGTGTACACCCTACAGCTAACCTTACGCTGCTGTATGAATTGCACCAAAAGAACTATGGCTATGAAATATCTACTCTGGAAATAAAAATACATGTTTATAGTATTTATCGGTGTGCCAGCTCTTCAATATAATTGATAGTATCGTCGCCAGCAGCTAATGTATAGGAAAGGTCCAAGCCACTTTAATGTGAAAACACGAATACAATAAATCCTGCATTCGTGGGCATGGCATCTACCAAAAGACCTTCCAGAATGTGAGTCATGGAACCTTGATGATCTGGCCCTCCTTGAAAGGCAGCTCCTCGTCAGCGGCGTCTGGGTTCGGGGACATGGACAGCGGGTCGTAGTCAAACAGAGCCACGAAGATGCGGGTCAGCACCCCGGGTTCCGACTCCTCATAGCACTCAGCGGAGCGCCGCCGGTGCCCGTGCTTGCGGCCGCTGTATTCTGGAAGACAGAAGAGGCCAACTGTATGCTGCCATTATCAGCAGTGCACATCCACACTGGCTGTAGG
This sequence comes from Amblyopsis hoosieri, assembly GCA_027564755.1. Taxonomy (NCBI): domain Eukaryota; kingdom Metazoa; phylum Chordata; class Actinopteri; order Percopsiformes; family Amblyopsidae; genus Amblyopsis; species Amblyopsis hoosieri. The sequence goes on from JAODUE010000024.1 coordinate 3,969,751, forward strand.
GGGCAATGGGAGCAGAGCACTTGAGTTAAACCTGACAGAGGAGAGTGCAATGGGACACTGGGAGTGAAGAAAGAGCCACAAAGAGTAAGTCCATAATGTTCAGCTTTACTTGACTTATGCTTTACCAGCTCAAATGAACTGGTAAAGCATAAGTAGAACTAGCTTAGCATAACTAAGCTAGCGTCTATGCGGCAGGGTTCTTTGTTCACGCATGTCTGATTGCGGGCGTGACACTCCCTTGGTGGTACAGTACAACACGTTTACAACACAACAGGCGCGCGCACGCACGCACGCACACACACACAGATGCGACACAAAGCAGGGAAGACAAGGTCAAGCGAGGTCTTTTGGGCGCCAGGGCAAGAACAAAACGGTCATGCATGTGGAGGACGTGTACATTATCTGCTGTCCACTGCCTTATCACAGAGGGGGACAGAAGATGCGCGTGCATGTTGACAAGCGGGGGGGGGCAAGAGTAGCAGACATTCAAATAGGAGGACAGGAACAAAGAGGTAGTGCCAAATTTGCATCCCAAACAAACACGCTCAAATGGACACATGGCCACAGCGGTTCCTCAGGGGTTACGTGGTGAGGTTGATGTCTGTTGCCCATGCACTGATGAATCATCGCCACCTTCAGTCACATGTCCCGGTGGCAGAGGGGTGGGCCCGCAGTCGACACGTTTGGATGAACTGACTTTGATGGCAAAAAAACCCCTCCGCTTGATTTCCATGGCGGCGATACCGACCAGGCTAAGAGTGCACTAGCTGTTACCCATAATGCCTCTCTCGTTCTCACCGTGCCTGTACAGCTCATGCAGAATGTGAAGCGTGCTCTGCTAGCGTTGAAAGACAGCAGCAGGGATAGGAGAGGGACAGGGCTTGGTGCGGAGAGGGGTAGACAATGCCATGTATGTGGATAGGGTGCGGAAGGTGGGGGAGGGTCGCTCGGAGCTTTCGGGGTACATACAGGGAAGGGGGATACTCATTCTCCAGCCACATAAGGAACGGGAATAGTGGCCATCTTGTCTTCCCCGGTCAGCGTACAGGCAGCTAAGCTAGGCTACACGCATGAGGTAGTAGGAAAGGGCACCGCTGCGTGTCTGTGTCTGCCACAGTGGAGGTGAAAGGTCATCTGGAAAGAGGCTGCGCCACATACCATATTGATGCTCTGACGACACAGAGCGGCATATCCTGCGGCGCGCTACACTGCCATAGTAAACATCGTCCTTGACAGGTGAGAGGTTCCCCTCACTGTTACTGTCCATGGTGATCTCTATAGAAGACACCAATCACAACGTTACCGTCAGAAACCCCCCACCCCCTCTACCCCGACACACACACGCGCACACACGCATGGACGCACACACTCGTACACACTCTCTCTACCCAATGGGCCCGTTCAGTCATGCTAAAAGCATTTCCTTTGAAGAAGGTGAAGGGAGGAGGAGGAGGAGGGAGGGGGGGGGGGGGGTTAAAGTACACAAGGCACCACGTTTCACTCGGGAGTTGCCCGGCGCAACCATTGGCTGCCGCGTAAAGTCGTTAAAACGCACATTTAACGCACAGATCTGGCCGAGGCGTCCAGGGTGGTTGCATGGGCGGGACATTTGGCCAATCTGCCTGCTGAAGATGACATACTGCTACCATGACGACCTACGTGGGTTATTATGACGCTCATGTGTCTATGGCTCGGGCGGACACACACTCTGTGCTAACTAGAATAAAGGTCAGTGCCCCCCTTCTCTCTGGAGGGCAGCCAGCGTGCCGCGGCTGTTGGTGACCTCACTAACCAATGGAAGGGATGGGCCGGCGTTGAGGGGGGGTGCCCACATGAATTGGTCTCCTCCCCGAGTGGTCCAGGCGATCGCTGCGTTCGTGTGATGGTGAGTTCCCGATGATCTTTAGAGCAAGAGACAATACACAATAGGTTAGAAACACTGTCCCTGTCTGCAGAGATCCATTAAGAACATTAAAAGCAAATCCCCAAAAACATGTTCAACTATTACAAAACCATAACAGACCATAAGAGCAAATGATGTGGCTCCATTTGTCCTTAGGGAAGCAAAACAAGAGAAATGAACAAATAAAGCAACGGAAAGCCTAATAAACAAAATATCCATCAACACAAGTGAATTAAATCAACACCCCAACACAACGTGGACTCAACGGAGGCTAGGCAGGGTCAGATGTTTAGCTAAAGACCATTTGCTTTGTTTGTTTCATTCTGTGCATGTCAGCTCATCCATGAGAAATGTAAGCATGACTCAGCACAAGACAGAATGGGCATGATACATTACAAAAAGTGAATGATGTGGTTTAAAATGAACAAAAACTGTATATGAATTTATATATATAACTTTATTGAGCATAACCATTACAGCTGTATCCTGGGGGCCACTATACTACTGACTAAAGACTAAATGCTTGACATTAGAGCTATGTTGGAGAGAGAGAGAGAAAGAGAGAGAGAGAGAGAGAGAGAGAGAGAGATGTTAGTTAAGCAGAAATATGAAGTCAATGAACTGAGGGCAGAGATAAATAAGCTCTAGCAAGACACTTGCTAGAGCTTGTTCTGACACTATTTGTTAGGGGAGACAATGAAGGGCAGAACATGCAGATCCCAGCATGAAATGGAGCGAGAGGGTTGCAGTGCAGAGCCTGCAGCTGGATTGGGGGGGGTGGCGGGTGGAGGAGAGGCCAACACATCCCCATGCAGTGCAGAGAAACAACAGCTGTCCTTTAATGAAACTTTCTTCCCCCTCTGAGACATGAGAAACCAAAACAGTTAAATGGCCTTTAGGTAATCAAAAGCTTCACTTGAATATCCACCTGACGTTCCAGTCACAAGCAAACCAATACACGCAAAAGAAAACACTGAACACGTCTCATAATATATTTAAAAACAAAACAACAAAATTCAACAGACTACCAAATGAAAGGAAGGGGATACCCATAAAGGAAAGAAAGAAAACACAATGGCTGCTGCTTGCTGATGGAATGTACGGTGTATGGTCTGAATCACACACCAGCGAAGGCTCCCGGTTGAGTCTGGACATAGACTGGGCCCTAGGCTCCCTGTGGGGACTGTAATAGGCCCTGTCAAGCTCGTTGAGCCGGCCCTCACTCCTGGCTCCGCCCCCCCGGCCCGGCCCAAAGTGCTCCCTGTTCCTGAAGTCTCCTGTGTGAACCGAGGTGGCGGGCGAGGCGTCGCAGAAGTCCTCCTCCACGCTGCACTGGCGGGTCAGAGTCCTCCTGCGGCCCATGGCCAGCGCCCGCCGCTCTACGGGACCCTCGCAGTGGATGACGCGCACGGGGCTGTAGTAGCCCCGCTGGCCCCCCCGCCCCAGAGAGCCTTCCTCCTCACTGCCGCAGTCCAGCCCGCTGTCGGGGCTCTTGGTGTTCTGCCGGTTGGGCCGCACCAGGCCGCGCTCGTCCAGGGCGTAGCCGTAGCGACCCTGGGTGAAGCGGGGGTAGGAGCGTTGGCGCTGCAGGCGATGGGTGTTCCTGGCGGAGGGGGACGTCTGGTGGTGGTGGCGGTGGTCTGGCTGGTAGGAGCGGGGGCTGCGCCGCCGCTCAGAGTGGGCCGCGGTTCCCGGGGGACCGCCCGGCTCCTCGAAGCTGCCCAGGCTGTCGCCACCGTCGGGCTCCTCCTCGGCCACCTCGGGGATGCTGTGGAGCCGCTTGCTGCGCAGAGACCGCTGCTTGACCACCTCCCTCTGGAGGTCCCAGCAGTCGCGCTCCTCCACCAGGTCCTGACGTCTGTAATACGCCTGCAGCCGCCCGTGTTCATTCACATTCAGTTCAATTCACAAAGTTCAGTTTAGAAGTGGGTTTTTTAGAACAGGCAGGAAACAACACAGTGCGTGAATAGAAATAAACAGGGGAAAAGACAAAATAAAGACAGAATTAGTTATTTGTGACAATGCAGTAAGACATGCAGTGTCATTCCGTGAGGGTGAAATGTCATGCTATGTACAGGAATCTGCGGACGGCATAACTGCAATCGTTTACAGAGAGTGACAGTGGGAAAGAGAACTCGTATCGATAATAAATAAATAAAGAGGAAAGAAAGAAACATGCCACGTGAATGAACAAAACAACAATGCGGCTTGAATGAACTTGAAAATGAAAAAAGTATTTGGAGTGTTTGTGGTCATACCTAATAAAGTTATGCTAGATAAGGTCAAGTGTAACAATTTAAAATATACTTATTTCCAAATATAAATCTTAACATCTATAAAGAAATCCACCATTTAGCCTCTTAAATTAATTGATGTATCAAATGTCACTGAATTCACATCAATGTAACATTGGTGTATTTCAAAACAGATACAAAAACAAGTACAGCTGCTGAACACACATGTAACTGTACAGAACTTAGTTGACAAAAATAAATCTCTCAACTCTCTATTGATGGCAGGCTTATACTTGAATTGAATAAGTATAAGCCCACCATGTTACAGTACATGTTGGTTCATGGCCAACACAAGTGGTCAATAACAAACACCATGTCTACACATATAATACATGAAGTGGCCATCTTCATTAATCTTTACTTATACATCATGGTTGGCGATACAACCACACGTAACAAGAGACCATATCTAGATCAGATAAATTAATCATCACTGTACTGTATTGTATGTTGACAAACATACAAGACAGACATACAAGACAGAAATAACCAAAAATGAATAAATCCATTTAAGTACTCACTTAAATGAGATTCCCATATGCACTTGATATGCCATGGCCCTTAAAGTGATATTGAAACATTCGTAAATCCCTGACTTCGCAACCTCAATGCTGCACAGTTGTGTTGTACACACTCTGGGTGGCATGTTAGGTTAGTAGCCTATATTATTTAAAACTAAATTGAAACAGTACAGCAAAGTTCACGTTAAACCGATATTTTTCATCATTGCCTTTATTGACTTGATTTTACAATGATGGAAATATCTGAAGGCTGTCCATAATTTTGATTTTAGATTAGATTATATTAGAACACTGAGGACAATCTACCATTACTTTAAGTAATTTACACCTTTATCCAGTTGGAGGCAAGTGTGCATATTAATTAGCTATTGTCTAGTAATATCTTTGCACACTCGTGCATGACCTCACTCTAAAGTAGGCTATATTGCTACATACCACTGTAAAATGTCACAGCCACACAGAGTGCCTTTACAAAGCCCAGTGATGGCGTTCAAAAATGAGGTGAAAAAAGCGAGATTGATGGCAATCAAGTAATACTGACAACCGAGGTCGTTACAAAGATTTTGGACATGCCTGCTAGTGTGGCTGGTTCAAGTGGCGCTCTGCTCTATAACCAATAAAACGGATGCTATTTAGGGAGTCCACATCTGAAATGTAACATTTGTAAATAACTTATATCATCCAGCAGCTACATTAATGCTATCAGTGTTGACATGAAAAGTGAACACATGATCGGTGTTCTTTCCAAGCCCCTATAAATGCATAATATATATGCTTGTTATTAATTATACAAAAAAGAAAAATCAGTGAATATTAATCATTATTAAATATGTCATATTATCAGGATTATTTCTGAGGTTTAATTCCTAACAAATGTCAGCATGAGGACTGACATTGACGTACGGAAGAAAGAGATTGAATAAAACTTAAATATCACTTTAAAGTACACTTCATAATTCATTGACACATTCAAGTATAACATTCTGTGCAGCATTTACCATTTAACAGACATTTACATAATGCAATATTACAGTGCAAAAACATGTTGATATAGTATTGTAATTGACAGTGTTCCCTGCATGCTGTGCGTGCACACATAGCCATTTACATGAGCTAAAGCAGTGCTGGGGGTGTCATTCAGCTAACACAAGGCCAGGCAATGCCACATGGGCCTGGGTGTGGAGTCTATCTCCTTCCACAGGCAGTATTCCTCTCCTTCTAGGCTGGACAATACAGACAGGGTTTGCAGCGGCTGTATTCAGGCTACCTTGAGTGTGTTGTGAGAGTTGATGCTGCGCCTCCGGCCCTCCTCCAGCTGCATCTCGGAGTAGAGCTCCTCCTCGTCCTCCTCCATGATGTCAGACAGGTCCGACCCACGGCTGCTCTCTGTGTGGTAGTCCTCAGTGTGGCTGTAGTGGTGATGGAGGTGCTGGGAGAGGCAGGGAGACACAGAGACACAGGCAGGGAGTTGCTTTATAACTCAATATTTAACTGTAAAAGATCAGTATCACCTCTATACATTATTATCAAATTAGGGCTGGACAATATGGCCAACATTTATATCACGATATACTTCATTTCAGTCGATATTATATCATTCCGATATCGATATCGAACAATATAAGGCTCAGAAAAACTGCTAAGAACGCCCACAACGGATGTCTGTACTTAAAAACTTAAAAACTTAAATATGCATTTGCCAAGTCTATGAAATCTCCTCCTTTAAAACTATAATATTTTAGTATAAATAAATTCACATGTAGCCTTTGCACGAACAAGAAATGTGAACTCACAGTCAAATAAACACAAGTAGCGGTCAGTAGCGTTCTGTTATGTTAGTGAATGCTGAGCACTGTGTGTGTGTCTGTAGTGCAAGTGCAATTGCATGTGGCATAGCCAATTGTGTTATATTCTTTCTATCCACCTTGTATAAAATGAACGGCCAGCTGCGCCCTGAACGTCAGTCAGTGACAAATGCTGTAATGTATAGCCTATCGAAATATCGGAAATCATATCACAGTTAATGAAAAATGTGATTTTGCTATGTATATTAATATTTAATTATTGTTCAGCCCTAATATCAATAATTGCAAACACACTTGACAGTGAGGAGCTACTTTAACAAACAAATTGAATTATCTCTTTGCTACAAGTTCTCAAATTTACAAATACTATAGAAGAAGTCACGTGAAATGAGGTAGAGTTCAAAACTACTGGTTGTTTATATTATTATTAACAACAGTTGGCTACGGTAATATGTATACCGTAGTAAAATGTACACTATTTCAAAACTAGAACTGCACACTGGCAGGTTATATATTACTCCATTGCACCCAGACAGAAGCAAAAGAACCAATGACCTCATTTAGCAGAGTATATTCATTGCATTTTAATCTGTTTAATCCTTTTAGATTAGTTTGGTTTTTAACACTGTCCACCCCAGCATCCTATTACGGTAAACCACCCCAAAAACTTGGTTTGGTGTCAGCGGTTGAGGATTAATTTCCCCATATCAGTTAATCTTATCAATCTTATATTTTCAGAACACTGTTAAGACTGGCGATTTGTCTTCCTTTGCCAGCCTCATGGGCACGGGAGCCCTGCAGTAATATTGTAGCTCCAAAACCTCTCTCTCTTTACTCACGCCCCCCTCCCCACAACAATATATTATCCAGAAATAAAACAGTTCCATCCCCTGGTGCGCTGATAACGCACAGCTGAAAGCATCCAGCCAGAGCCTTTTCATAGAATTAAGTGATGCATATGCCACTGTTTGCCAGCTGGCTGGACAGCTGGCCTGATCCTTCTGGTTTGTACCTGTCTGCCCAGCTCAGAGCCTCTGAGGAACTCATCCACTGAAGCCCCTCTCCGCCTCGCGTGGGGAGAGTCGTAGCCGTCTTCCTCCTCGTCAGAGTTCAGCGGATGCAGAGCATTGCCCCGATCGCTGAAAATGTTCCTCTTCTCGGCCTGACAAACAATGCATTGCACACGCACACACACAGACATTAGACACTTAGGCCAACATTCAGTAGCATATCAACATACTGCTGTGTTGTGTCTTTGTATTACTCCCACTTTGAATGGGTGAATCAGTGCTGTTTCAACTGTATGCTATTGCTTATGCTATTATGTATGTGCAATACATTCAGCAGCATTACCGTATATTGTACAAAAATGGCCTGACTTTTATTGTGGCCCTTTACAACAGAAGCATTTGTCAACGTTTGTCATCTACCACGACTTCATTAGCTAACCCGTCCACAATGCTAGTCAGCCAACCCTAGTGGCGAGGGCAGCCCTGCACAGGGAATGGGTGATTAAGCACAGTCTTATAGTACCCACCCTGTTTCCCTCAGCGAACACCCTCTGAGCTGCTTCCCTGGCCATGGCCTTGGCGATGGTGTTGGGGATGGGCGCTCCCTGAGGCCGTGGCAGGATCCTCTGTGGTGACGGGGAGAGGTGCTGCTGCTGCTGGAAATGTGGGGGCTCCAGGCTGGGTCCGTGCATGGGGGGCAACGGGGACGAGGAGCGCTCCCAGGGCTGCTGCCCCGGCCTCAGGCCCCCCGCCTCCTGCTCTTTGGTATCTGGATCTCTGGCACTTATTGAGGGCTTGAGCACGGGGTGGGTCGGGAAGTGTGGCTGGGGGTGCGGGGGGGAGAGGCGGACCCCCTGGGTGTGGGGAAGCGTGTGGGGCAGGGGCTGCACCTGCGGCTGCGGGTGGGTGGGCGGGTAGGTGGAGGGGTAAGGCGGGTGGCTCTGGTGGGGCGTGCGGCGGGAGAGGCGCGGCGAGCCCAGGAGGCTGTGGGGGATGACGGCCACCGGAGAGTCCTGGGACTCTCCTTGTGCCGACAACGTCCTCACGATGACCTCCCTCGCCTCCAGACACTGGATCCTGTTGATCTCCACGCTCACGTAGTCCGCCGTAGGGTACAGCACCTCGGCTATCTGTGCACGCACGGACGCCACGCACGGTGTCAGCCAAGGGCATGTCAGAACAGGCTGCCTATTGTTGTAGAGCTATAGGCTGGTTGTCTTCATATAGAAAGTAGATAGTTTTCTTTTGCTTTTGCTGTGTTGCTGTGTATGGGAATATTACACGCTAGCAAACAGCACGTCTGATTAGAGCAACCCCCTGTGAGAGAATCCCGTGTTACGTAAACAGTTTTTGGTTGGAAACTGGCTCGCGTCTGGCTGGCTCTCCACTCCCCCACATGCTTAATCCTTCCCTCTAGCCTCTATGCAGTGAGCTACGGTGGAAATGTGTGATACTACGAGCGCACCATTAAAACTGGGGTCTAGTAAACTGATCTACTGTGGCCATGATGTTGTTGTCAGTTCTATGGCTACATCTTCATAGCGGATGGATAAGAACGCTACACATTATCTCCAGCAGATGGCAATAGATTCCTACTCTCAAATATTACGTGCTTGCACGTAAACCGTATTTCAATTGAATTAAAACGTGCAACTCCCCCCTCCTCCCCCCGCCCCCCCTCCAAGACATATCATGATCCCTCAGGATCAGAGGGTGGGGGGGGAAACACTACACTGTGACAATGTGTTTGCAGTGTACCTTCTGTCCCTTCGTACACACAGCGTAGCCAATCACGCTGGCTCCGTTGGAGGTCCCTGCAGGTGTCAGCGAGGGGGGCTTCCATCGGACCTGCAGTATGCCCGGCGTCTGCCCGAGCTGGACCTGCACCTCCTGAGGTGGGAAGGGGGGCCCTGGGGAACACAACACACACACTGGATAAGGAGAGAAGATATTAATCAGCATGACAATGGTTGAATCATATCAGACATTGTGGGTCAAAGTGTTGTGTGAACATACGAACACATTATTTACTACTTTACTATTTCCTTTCTCTCTGCGTAATACATGACATACTTATGGTATAAGTAAACAATTAAAACCCTGTGAATTACCTATGTATTAAGGTACCCTGACAATGTTACAGGCAGCGACTCGCACAGCAAGATGGGTTTATAGACGTACACTATGTTTGCATACCGTATAACACATATTATTTATCATTTTGGATAGTCTGATAAGACTGCATGACATAATACTGTATAATACGTATTTACCTAAGTATATCAATATTTGCGTAGTATATCTTTTATATTTGCCTTGTACTGCCTTGTTAGACCTATTTATTTTTGACTCTCGTCTGGAACACAGATTATAGCAGTCACAGGACCTGGCCAGAAAGACAAGGCTCAGAGCGTAGTCTGTTCACTACATCCAGACCTATTCACTTCTTCCCCTACAGGCTGTGATGTCACAACATGCACAGCTTCTAACAGAGACCCGACTTCAAGCTGTATACTGTATGCGGAGAGCTTGCTAGCAAGGTGCATGTATCTGCATGCACCCACATACTGTAGCAAAAACACAGTTGGCTTTAATGACGGGATTAAATCACTTACAACCAAACAACATGTCACATATCATCATAAAACACCTTTGCAATCATATTAAAGAAATGTGAAAATAATGCTATATTGCAACACATGTATAAATGGCATAAGGCTGATATTTCACAAATGTGTTTTTCATCTAACATACTCTTATATTACTGATCATTTGTAATCATTTGTATAATCATACGATACAGGTGAAAACGTGTTCTGCCATGAAAACACAATATAAGGTGAGTCAATGTCCTGCTCCTATATTTTATGTAGTGTCTGTCCACAAAAACAAACAATGTGCTGTTATCACAGGCTGTCACTGCCGCCTGCATACTGTCCAACAAGAGCCATCTGTGCCAGCGCTGCCGGGCCCTGCAGTCACACAGTCAAAGTGAACAGATGCAGTCGGCAATATCTCAGAGGCGTAACACGCAGCTGTCTCTGACAACCTTCACCAAAACAATCTTAATCACATTTCTACACTGAGTTTGGCACTTTTCTTAAGTTCCTTACGAGCACTGTGGTGAGAAATAAAATCTCATTAAGCGTAGACACAGACCGTGCACAATGATGTCCAGGCAGGGAACTGCATTGTACTTGCGACTAATATTTATGAAAATAATACACCGCAAAGACTGAGAGAATAAAGGCTTCTCTAAAGAACAATAAACCGTGAGAGTTTCCTGTTGGCAGCAAGTGTGACACAGAGGCTGTTTCAGGTGCCGCTAATTACCATGTTCAATAGCCAATCGCTTAATGAACTCACAGTCAGCACTGGCTACAGAGCATCTGAGCGGACATCAATGTCATCAATTGAGAGAGAGCACTAGAATTACATGAGTCATGTAATTGTTGTCCTCATGTGAGGGAAGACACATGCTGCCTTTATCCTATCATGCTACACCGCTCTAAGGAACACACGCAGTGTTCCGTGTGATGAACGTCCATCCAGACGACATCGCTGCTGTCCCCCAGCTCCATCTGCCTATCCAGCTCCTCCAGCATCTCCTCCTCCAGAGGGCTTAGTCACGTTTAACGCGGTTGACTCAGAGAGGCTTCTAACTGGACTGCAAAACACACTTGCCGCCTGTTGTGCCGTTGGCCGTGGGAGCTTCAGTAAATGCCTGCATTCATTGGCATTCTCATTGCAAACTTATTTGTGCGGCGAGAAAGCCAGACTGCGATACTTTGCGCTAATGTTGCTAGCACCGGCAAAGCGGTCGAGAGCCTCGTGGGAGAAGAATCCCCAAGACACACACACACAGCAGATATGCTCGACGAACGCTCTACGGACATCTGCTCGTTATACAGTACGTGCGTCGCGGCTATTTTAACTTTACGCTTCTTTTATCACAGTTATCACGTATGCAGTGAAACCTTGAGAGGGATCCAAAAGCGGCTAGAGATATGCGATACGTCACAGATGTTTGGCAGGTTGACAGCTGTAGATGTCAGTGGGCTCAAAGCTTGCCGGTAAGTAAGGAAATAAAAGGAATGCTGTGTTAAAGGCGGAGCATGCGATTATAATCCAATACACGTTTGGTCAAATGCAGGGAATATCTCCTCACGGTGTCTGCTAGGTATACATTTTGTGTGTGTGTGTGTGTGTGTGTGTGTGTGTGTGTGTGTCATCAGGAGACACACTCATCTTAGGCCGGAGGAGAGATTCATGTGTGGTGCTGTGCTGACCTGCGGGCTGGGTGCAGAACTCCACGGAGATCTCCCTCTTCTCCCTCTGATCCAGCGGGAGCTGCCAAGGCACCTGGTGCGGCCGCCCCACCACCTTCACCTTGTACACCGTCATGGGCTTCAGGTTGAATAAGTGGTACTTGTAGCCGCCGGCCTTCACCATGTCGTACTCCGCTCCGTTGAGGAAGACGGTGTGGCTGTAGTTGCTGTTGCTGGGCATCCAGGAGAGCTCTGCGGAGCCCTGCGTGATGTTGTCAACGCGCAGGTAGAACGGGGCCACCGCCGCGTCCTTGCCCACCAGCAGTGTGCAGCGCAGCTCGTCCGACGGGCCGCGCTCCGTCACGCTCTGCACCGAGATGCGGTGCGTGGCCGTGGCCAGGTTGAGCTTCTCCACCAGGGCCTTTGTCCTGCCCCCGAAGGGGACGCTCATGCGTACCTCCTTGTCCACCAGGACGTTGTAACCGCTGATGCAGCAGCCCCAGGAGGGCGGCACCACGGGCGGCTCCCAGCCCACGATGACGCTCTTGGCCAGCTGCTTGATCAGGGCAATGCGGCGGGGGTAAGGCACGACGTCTTCGCCCACCTCGTCCACGCTGACGTCCAGGGTCCCTGTGCCGTTGCTGCAGGAGCCCAGCAGCTCCATGCCCAGGGCGCTGGAGCTCAGGCAGTCCAGCTTGCTGTCCGACAGCAGGCTGCTGATGTCAGCGGCCAGGCTGGAGCTGGAGCCGGCGCCCAGCCTCTGAGAGGACAGGCTACTGTGGTTGAGGTAGCCGGGTTCTTTAGCCGCAGACACCTCCTCGTCCTGGACGAAGTCCACAAAGTTGGACGGGACGAGTCCCCGCTGGCCGTCCAGCAGCTCGCCTGCAGGGGGACAGGAAGCGCAAACGGTGAGCGGACGGCTGGCGCGCAGCGGCTGTGGTGGAGACAATGGTGGGATCGCACAAGCAAGAGCTCAGACCTTCGTAAAAGCCATCCTCGTCCATAGTCCCATAAACGTAGAGGTATTTCCCTGCCACCAGGGGGAGCTCTGCTTCAGGATGCTCATTGGGCCCATCATAAGGATTATAGCTATAAAGACAATACAGTAATGCATCTGTCGGGAATATGCAGTTGTATTTTACACTAATTGAAAAAGATATTCAATAACTACCCAGCCAAGCATTTAAAAACAAAACAGGCATGCTTGTATATACAGTAAAAGAAGACATATTTGCTGATTGCTGCTTAAAACAATCTGTAAAAGTATTTACTATTTTTCCCAGTACAAATGGGACAGCTATATACAGTTCAGTGTGAGAGGAAAGTACTCTGCTTTCTTTACATATTTGTGTTCTGGGGATTCCAATTATTTTTTTCTGCTGACAAGTAATTTTCTGTGTGTGAGAGAAACACCATCTCATTATTAAGCTGGGAGCTAAACGCTCTGTGGGACAAAGCAAACACCTACTCTACACAAGGCGTGACAACAGGACCACTGAGCAGAAAGTCCATTTTAAAACGAAGGCAGCCTGTCCTATTGATTATCAAAGGGGTACGGCAGGACTAGTGCTTAATAAACGGACCCCCTCAACAGTCTGTCTACCTGCTGACATAATCATCAGCATGTTCATTTATGCTCCAGGGCTCTGAGTAAGTGCTTGGCCCTGCTGCCTAACAGAATGGGAAAATATGGATAGACCTTATTAAATTTTCACTTTTATATTGGGTTTTGATAAAATAACAAGGCCCCTGTTGACATTTTACACAAAAAGCAGGCTAATTCAAATTGTACCCATTACATACATAGACTTGAAAGAATTAAAATGTAATGCTAAAAGGTATAAAACAAAGCATGTTAAATTATTCATCCGTGATGCATCTCATAACAGATGTATAAAATGAAGTAGATTTTTTTGTGTGCGTATTAGTACAAATATGACAAGCTGGAAAAATATGAATATGAATGTCAGCATGCATACCTGTACCGTGCAATACACAGGCGAACCTTGCCTGTGAACCTTGGCTTGGACCTAGTTGCTGAGCTGAGTTCTTTCTCCATCTAGTCAAGAAAATCATTTTCATTGATTTTACTTACTACAGTATTGTAGTACTGTATTAACTCCCCGCAGACCTTTGATATGTAAAACCTTGAAACGCAAAGTGTGGAATTTAATTTAAGATGTGGTCTGAATGTGAGAGGAGCAGAACAGTGAATGTTGGTATGCTACTGTACTGTATATATGCTTGTACAATGTTGGTGTGACCATTTCCCTTTTCTGCTCAAATGTGTCTGATTTGTATTGTTCGTAACCTGGATTAGAAACATAATAATAGCGTGGCCCATAACGTCTACAATTGGGGGATAAGCAAACATGAGCCAGATGACAAGACCCACCTCAGAGAGGAGAGTTCTACCAGGACTGCGGGTGAGGAATGTCGGCTTGACAGAAAGGAGCTCAGGCTTGTCCCCGCTGATGTGAAGCGGTCGGATCAACTCAGATATCAAAGACCTGCTAACTGACGTCTCATTGCCTGGGAAACAGACAGACAAACAAGCGATGATGCACACATGGCAGAGTGACAGACAACAGAACGGTACCAGATTAAAGCAGATTAAAAGATCATTACTGTGTAACATGAGAAAAGGAACTCAAATATACAAAACTGTTTTGGGGGGATTTATTCACTAGAAAATAGCATGGCATAATAAGCCTTAGCTTTGCGTTAATTATAATAATTTTGCGGTGTCACTTTTTTCAAATGTCCAATGTTCATTAACACCTCATTATTTCCTTTCTACTTTATGCAAATTATGATATGCCAAAATATACAAATATTCCAATGCAATTACGGCGGTGGGTTTAACAAAGTCGGACATAGACCCAAGATGAGACTCATTACTATGTCGTTGGCGTGTTGAGAAAACAGCCAGAAAACAACAAACAACCTTTGGTGGCCAACAGCTATTTCTCCCCATGACTGATTATGTCATCAACAGTTTTGTGCTTATTTCAATGTACATCTGTTTCAACTGCCACCTGGTTCATCTCATTACACGCTACTTGATTGTATATCTGGGCGAGCACCATGACATACTGTAGTGCTGCCTCTTCCTCTGTAGTACAGCACATGCTTACAGCAAAGAGCCTTCAGCTGACTGTAACACTGACTTTATTTACTAGGGCAGGCCTTCGCTAAAAGAGGCCAACAACACGCAAGTCAATTCCTTGCTTAAAAAAATGTTTACTTTTCATTTAAAAAAAAAAGATATATTCTACACCTACAAAATGTCACAGCCTCTTTGGTAAAGTTATGGAAACATAACAAAACATGGGAATAATATAAAAGATTACTAGTCATAAAGTATTTACTTGCAGGTCACCAAATTATAGAATTATTGGAAGCAGTCTGGCAAAAAGGTTACTTTTTTTATTTTGTATTTTTTTACCACACCATGAACACAAGATATTAGGAAGAAATGCCATTCTGTAGCCCAGTTGTCGTTGACCCACCTTTCCCTAGGGGGGCAGCCAGTCCATTTAGGAGCTGGGACAGGGATTTGTTGGGCGAGCCAGGGGATTCGCACACACTTAAGGGTTCAGTGCTGAGGATGTCAAACTTTCCCGCCTGTAGCCGGAACTTCTCCAGCTCTTTGGACAGGAGGTTGAACTGTTCACTCTGAGTCCGACATTTCTCCTCCAGCTCTCGGACTTTGGCCTGGTGATGTAATTGGGTAGGGGGGAAAAAAGGAAGATGGGGACAGAGAGAGAAAGGGATCGGGGTGTATAGAAAAAAACAACACAAAAAATTGTCAAAAGGGAAGAAAAATAGTAAGGGAAAAGTAAGCAGAGATTTCATGCTAATGCTACGTACACACATAGGGACATGTATGTACATAGATAGGTACTGAACGTGATAAGTCTACCATCTACACACATAAATGTGACATGGGAGTTTGGACTTGGGAACATAACTGTACGAATCACTCAATACAGAGAGACACTCCCTAAACACCTTAATTACTCACAGTATGCAAATCACATGCAAGACTACAATTAACGCACATGATTCTAAGGAGTAGTCTCCTGCTACAAGGAATTACAGTATGCATACCAAAAACTGCACTGTGTTCAAAGCGCGGGAAATGCTCCTCAACTTCAGTGCACATAGACAGTGAAATAAAGGCAAGAGTCATCAGAAGTAAGGAAACTGACAGTTGGGGCAACAGTAATTGAGCAAGACACCGAAGAACCATGCAGCCATGGAGTTTGCCAAGTGAAATACACTCCCCCCCCCCCCATTCGCCTCTTTGAACATACTGTAATTGCATGGGCAGGCATCTTGGAAATTCCAAGCGCTTGTGCAGGATTTCCTCTGTAGCTAAATAGAGGTTTGATGACATCCAGCACTTAAAACACCACGGAATCCATCAACCAGATGATACGATTTAAACCCGACACACAACAAGGCGTTCGTGGAATTTTCAGCTCTGCCCAGTGCACAGCAATGCCTGCCGCACTGTTTCCTACAGTGATCTGGCAGGTCACAGGGACAGCATCTCATGCATAGACGTTAGTGTTTGGCTGAGCATGGACATGCTATTAGAGGAGGGTGACCTCTAATTCCAGCGTTTGCAAATTAGTTCAGTAACACACAGGGTGAATTGCTTATCCACATCATACAGTTGACAGCTGTATGAGGAATATATAAGTCTCGTGGAACACATGCCGGAGAGCACACATGCAGCTACAATGAAAAAAAGGATCACATTTATCAGCATTGTGATCCTTAGGTTTTCACCACAACACACAAAGTCAGCTTAAGTTACTTTTTCAATTACCAGGAAATCATTTCACAGAATGGGTAAAATTGAAAGACCTGGAATGAACAATTTTCGGGCCATTGTATGTAATGTGGTGAATACTATTAAACAAAGTAATGTCTAATTACTAAAAGCAATATAATGATTTTGTTTTTCAATGTGTCATGTTTTTTAATTATTGGTCTGAGGTAGTTGGCCACTTCTAATTGAGCCTATGAACATAGAATGGTTAGAAAAAACGTATTTAAAGTAGAGCTGAAATAGAGCTGAAAAAAATAAATGATGATATTCCATTTTTACAGCCTATTCACAGTGAAAATATCATTCCACTTTGTAAAATGTGTTTTTTATATTTTAGAAGAGCATCCAAATATCCAGCTTGGTCTAGAGAGAACACTGGCAGAGGTGTGTCTGCTCATGCGAAGCAGGCTCCTCTGTATGCAGACAACACTGCAAAACTACTGCATTTGAATGAAAAAAGAAAAGTGCTCCCGTCACTAAATTAGTTCATTCTCCAGATGTCTTTCTTACTTGTTGTTTTCTACATACAAAACACAACCAAATGTACCATAGAGTAAAAATAAAAGCTAGTTATTTTAAATAAAAGTTTGTGTTTCATATTTCCTGGGCCATAAAAGAATAAAAGGTGTACAATGTATTCAATGTACTGTACTAGTGAGAAAAGATTAGCAAGTACATACATAAAAACATTTCTGAAATACCTGCATGCTGTCCAAGTGGTTCTGTATTTGCACACACCGATACAGTAAAAAGAGATGTTGGAAAGAAATTAAGGACATTTACATGTGATGGCTATAAACATCTTAAAGCATATTTGAAGGGGGGGTGGGGTGGGGGGGGGGAATGTTAAGATCTGCCCACATGCACAGCTAATGCTTAATTATAAGAATATTACAAAATGTGCATCACAGATAATGATTGTATGTTATATAAATATAGTATATGAATTTACACCTATACACTTTATCTTTTATACATTTAGCAGAAATATAAGTGTATCTGGAAAAGGATTTCAGACAATCACAGGGGACAGTTCATGTTTTAACGTGCCCTCCCCCCAAACTACAGCATCAATCAGCACAGCTATATATCCTTCCATGGCCCTACTCCCGACACACTCACCTCTAATAAATGGACAGCACCTTCATGCTCCTTCTTAGCCTCAACCTGAGCCTAGGAGACAGGACATACAGTACATTTCAGGAGAAATATGACACCATATTTAATCATCATAAGATAAAATCCACACAGTTCCAATCAAAACATAACATATATATTTATTAAGAGTTATTACTCCTGGATAATTATTCCCATCTAATTTAAAGACATAATGATCACGCAAATAGTTGCCATGCCCTCAAAGTGTGTTCTGAATCTGTAATAGTCACCCATGCATACAGTAAGTAAACATGTCAACAGAACCAATATAAAAAATAAATAATCCAAATTTAAAAAATACCATATTACACACAAATTTTGTTTTGGTAACTACGGAACATCTGTTGTCGAAATAACAAACGCTCCACATGAATAAGAGAGCATCTGCGGATTTCCACAACGTAGGCAATTAATTTAAGCGAATGCATGAAGCAGCCAGTGTCTCAGAAGGAAGATAACACCGTAATGAGCTGCTGCTAATGAGAGAAAACACAATTCCTGCCTGTTTACCAGCCAACGCTATATTTGGAAGTACAACAGTAACACTAGGGTATAGGGTCTTAGCGCTCATTCCAGACAAGACGTTCAGATCACGGGGTATCACATTCACACCCTCAGCCTATTATGTGGCTTGTTCTGACGTCATGTACTCTGTCGTAAGCGTTGCTGCGCACAGGAGACAGACAAACAAACAAAACTGTGCCAACTGTTTACAGTATGTAAGCAGCCCGTCATATTGTAGATGTCAAATCTACTCAGGTTTGTGTACAATAAATAAAGGATTCATCTTGAAATGTGGGATTTTGGTTGTCTTAATTGCAGGTTTAAAATGTGAAATTTTTATTGTGCAACATTATTAACATGCATGGCTGCAATTGTTACAGTCATGTCATTTGTTAAGTTAGATAGAAGATAGATAGATAACATGTAAAAAATATATTTTTAATTCTGTATCATAATTAACATATTTTACTGTATTTGTAAAAGATAAATCCATATCATTTGTTTAAATATTTTACTTTTAACATAAATTAATTGTAAGGACCCCAGACTCAAAATAACACAAACAACAAAAACAAAAATGTTTGACCAGTTTAAAAGGGACAAAGGTATTTTCTTACAGATAGTTCTGTTAAAACTGTAATTTAATGTATTCACTTCATACAGAATGTGTTTTGTTAAATCATTAAATCATTCAATCGTTTACAGTGTACATTAATTCCCAAGTACCTACGAACAATCGGAGTATTTCTGTAGCAAACTGTTCTGTGGTAAATTCACATTGTTTCAGGGCATGCATAGATTTACCTGCCTAAGCGCTGCCTACATCAGCCTCCAAAACAAAATGCCATTAGTGACACACACTCTTAAGAGACCAGAAGACTTCCATTTTTACTTCCTCCGTATTATTATTCCAATACCTTTGCCAATAGCATTGCGTGACCCCAGGCCTGCTTACCTTCTGAAGGAGCTCAATCTCCTGCTGCTTTGCATTGAGTACAGCCAAGGCTTGCTCATGCTCCAACTCTAGCTGCTGCCTCCTCTCTGCAGCCTCGCGCATATGCTGTCCACAGGGGCCATGGTGTGGGGAAAGGGGGAGGGGGGGCATACAGTAGAGAGGGCTGCTGTTAGTGCAACTAAAACACTATGAAACAGACAAAAGAAAATGCATCTCCAGTCTTCCATTCCAAACTCACAAATGACGAGGATATACATCAGCGCACACAGAAGTTCATGTACACAGGCTGGGTAACAATGCAGTGAAGAAGACATAAACTGTGGCACAGCACACGTCATTGGCATGGTCATTGGAAGGACAGTTTATGCCAAATGACTGATTGCACGAGAGCTTGTTGATGAGGACTAGAGATGCGTTTCTGTGCAAAAAAATAAAATGTAAATAACTAAATCATCAAAACACAACAAGGTTTGCTTCCCCCTTTAGGTAACACAGCCCATGTTCAGAGTTTCATGGCCGAGGCCGCGTGACAAGCTGTGCTCAGTGATATTGTGTCGGGTCAACGCAAGCTTTTTTGGTTACAAGAAGAAAGGGTGAGCAAACTCTGTGTCGCGTTCAATTCTGTGGCCATCCATAGCAATGAACAGAACCATACAGTACAAGTGGTTTGAAACATAATGTGTCAGCCTCATCCAGTCGCCTGACAGGTCTCTCTATTTGTGAACCCGCCCGGAAACACTTGACTTCAAACACTGTTGTTAGAGGAAGAGAAGCAAATGACATCTTCATGCCCCCCCACATACACACACACGCTCTCCCCAATGTGTCCTTGGTGTCCCCAATCCTCCGACCTCTTTCGCCTGGCTCATGCGCAATCACATTCCACAGTGCTCTGGCCATATTGCCAGGTGGCCACTAATGTGTCTTGTAAGCAGCCCACACATAGAAAGGTAAGCACAGCCAGTGGCGTGGACAGAAAGCATTCAGAATCAGCGCCCTAACCAATGCAAATAGCAGTAATACCTTCTAGGAGGGCGGGGAGGGAAGGCATGGGTAGAGGGAGGTGGGACAAACGTTTTGAGGAGTTGGGGGAGGTTAGGGAGGGTAGAGGGGGAAGAGGAGAAGGGTGGGGCACACTGCTCCAAGCTTCTACTATTTGCAGCTCCCGGTGAGACCAGCTCGCTCGTCACTGTAAGGCAACACACACGTCAGGGACATTAGACACTGCAGAGGAATCCAGGGCAGAGGCACTGTGTAGTATGTACAATACTACTGAGATGTAGGCAGGTTGGTTAGCGGAGGCTCAGCCTCCGGAGGTAGGACCGGGGACACAGGGAGGAGAAATACATCAGGACAATGGCTGGGAAGATGTTCCACGGTCCCCCGGACCCGGTCTCCTCACCTTGAGCACCTGCTCTAGGTTCTCCAGTTTGCCTTGGAGCTTGTTCTTCTCCCACAGGGCTGAATCTCTCTCCTGCGTCACAGCACCCAGGATCTCTTTGAGCTGGGCATGCTCAGATTTCACCTGCGCACACACAGCCAATTTGTGACATTGCATTACGTACCGTACACACCTGGCGTTCGGTAAGGGAAACACAGAAGCTCTAACGACTAAAAGGGTGGCGGTGTCGTAAAAGCTTCTGGGCACCAGAATCAGAAACAGCAGGTGTGGGCGAGCAAGAAGTTCACCCACTGCTATTTCATCAAATACAGTACTGTAAATCTGCTGTATGTTGTACAGTATTTATCTGTTGACACAATCAGTGTTTACATATTGGCTAGGCTAGTTTATTAACTTTGCAAATCGCAGCAGGGTGCAATTTGCTGGGGAGAAAAGGGGATCCCCCCCCCAAAAAAATGTTGTCACTGCAAAATTGTATTATTATTATTAATAATTTTTGTATTTCTTTTTTATTATTCCCATTGGGGACAAGATTATCCCGCCCTCATAGAGCAGTAATTAATGTTGCTACTTCACCAATACATATTATAAAACACCTACAGTATTAATTTTAATATTTTTTATTAACACCGAACAGTGGTAGCTCCCTTCTAAGAGTGAACGTGATTACATCCCTTCTGGGTAGGGTTGAATTGGTCCAAGTGACTATCAAGAGTGACGGGACTTTTCCCGGTGGGTCGCTGTCATTTGTGGCCCACTAGCAACTGTAACTAGGCGTGAGAGGCCTGTCTGTCAAGTCCGACAGCAAGTTGAAAGAGGAATATGTATGCTGTATTCTTCACTTTTTCTCTGCCTTTCTCTGCTCTGCCTAGCAAGTTTTATTGAATAAAAAGCAGGATAATTTAGTTTTTCTTTAAGCTAATGTTGACGAAAATTGTCAAGACATGGCACATGCATGCTTGATATAGGCATGATGCATTTAGACCCGGCACATGCCAACTTAACAGACATGATAAAATGAAATAGGTGTCTCCCATGTCACGTTGTACATGGCATATAGGCCTATAAATAAACACAAAGCGCTGCAAATCTAACAGTCTAATAGTAACGATAAAATCAGATATTGATTGACTCAAACTGTATATGACACCATGGATATGTGATGATCCCGGTTCTATTGGCTTGTCTTGTTTTGTTTCTTGATCAGAACCCTTGTGTCTGACCTGCATGGAAAAGGCATGCGAGTGAAAATATTGTGCTAGGGTATTAATTAAATTAAATTAATAAAAATCCCAAAAATGCACTGAATTATTTTATTACAAATTTGAACTATTATAGCCTACATGTTGGTTTTTGCAGTGCCAATGTCGGCACCCAAGCCAATACGCAGAGAAGCAGGTGCCCGGCCCGTTCAAAGAGTTGATATGGATCAGAACACGGGATGTAAGCAAGGGTTAATATCTGCACCACCCTGCAGAGTGCTGCACTAATATCCGCATGTGTGATAACAGTGAGGGATAGCTGCTTAGAGAGGCACCCCGGTCCTGATAAGACATCAATAACCGGCATCCCCCAACCTCCCTCACCCACACACTAGCTACCTGCCAATCAACTCCTCCAGGAAATTGCCTTCCTGTCCATAGTGAAGTCTATCACTTCTGTGATGGGGAATCTCCTCTGCCTCTGTATTATCAGCCCAGAAAAGCCTTTGAAGGCTCCATGCTAACAGGAAAAGTAATAGTTCTCTAATAGAATTGCAGTTGCTAGGCTAGTGTTGATATGGTGGAAGAGGAAGAATACAACTGAACTCCTTCCATGTGTTCATACGGTATGCACAGCGATCTGGGGCACATTCCAGAAATCACAACAGATAGTGGGTGAAGGTACAGTACACACACTGAGAGCTGGTTATTAAGGCCAGCTCACATGACAGCAACACCGTCACAGAAGGAAACAAGGGAGCACCCATTATATGCATGTGTGCAGATGAGAAAAAGGAGTGCATACTTATAACAGTAGCTGGGTTTACATGGACACTTTTTTGTCTATCCGAATGGAATATTTCCGATATTGGGTTATCTGTTTACATGGAGTGTCATCTAATCGGGCCTGGTGTTTACATGCGCCGTTGCAATTTATCGGAATAAATGTTAAACATGCACACATTAGGCTCAGTATTGTAATGTGTCCCGATAGCAAATAGGCTAAAACTGGCCAGCATCTTGTTGTAGGCACATCGTTAAGAGATTGAAGCTATTTGTGTGACTGGTGGAGAGATTTACGGCTCCAGGTGAAGTCACTGTACTAACTCCAATTCACTTCTTTGCGTGTGTGGCAATTGTTTTGTCCAAACTTGTGGCTGTGCAGATAGCCTACTGCCTTAAACAATTCGGCAACAACATTAGCCGGGGCATGCACAGAAGAATACAACCAGGAAGTAATCAGGTTTAACCGTTTACATGGTAGAATTCTTCTTTCATTCGAGTTATGGAACGGGTTATACTACTTCTCTGCTTCGGAATCAAATTGTAATCAGGTTGGGCCCTTCTCTTCCAATTGAGGTGTTTATATGAAGGATTCTTCCGGTTTGGGCTTTTAACCCGATTCCAATCAGAATAATAGGGTCCATGTAAACGCAGCTATTGATAGACCTTGTCAACCCCCTGGTTGGTTAAAGCAGTGATGCCCAACCCTAGTCCTGGGGTTCTACTGACCCTCATGTTTAGATGTACAGAACACACCTGATTCAAATTAATGGGTCATTATCAGGCTTTTGCAAAGAATTATAATGACCCACTAATTTGAATCAGGTGTGTTGGAGTAGGGAGACATCTAAAACATGCAGTGCAGGAGGCTCCTAGGAAAAGAAACACTGGTTTACACGATTAAACATGGGATAATAGACCAGGTGATCCATACATAGGTCAGGGTTTTTAACAAGAAGGTGTGATTACTGATTGGGGACAGGCAGGCAAATACATGGAACAGGGAAGACATCGAGGACATGCCCATGTTGGGAAGTGGGGTGCAGGGGCATAGGTCACATAGGTCACGACCCTGGAGACAGGCATGACACCCCTGATATTCATGCATGTAAATGTGAATGAGGTCAAACCCATTCGTCTCCTACCTTCTCATAATCGGACGCCTCTTGGCTATTGCTGAACAATTGGAAACTTAGGTGCTTCTTCTCTTGGAGAACATCTTGAAGCTCATGCTCCTAGGTGAAAAGAGGCAGGGAAACACACCGTTAAGAGTCCCTCAACACCGTACCATTACACACAGCGCTAAATCTCCATGTTGTTAGGGACAGTAAATGTATTATTCATATGGGGTATGGGTGGGACTGGGGGGGTCTCTCATCTGTCTCAAGCAGCATGACTAGAGGCAGAGAAGAGATCAACATGAGACACTAATAATAAAGGGCATCAGTTGTAGAGTAATTGTGGTGAGAAACCTCCGACAATTGAAAGAAAAGAAGAAAAAAAAACACGATCACAAGATGCTAATCGGGTTTGCATTCTTAAAAGCTAACTCTCCCAAATCCCTACCACACACACACACACACACACACGCGCATGCACACACACACACACAGACACACACAAATACACACCGCCCCGTTTCCTTTTTCCACACCAAGTGTGTCAGGGAAAGATTATTTTTAAAAAGGACACCCATCATTGCAGAGGAGAGAATCTTAATTGCATTCAATCAACAGCCAAGAGGCATGCCGTGGATGCTATTTGCAATGTTAACTGGAGAGTTTCTTTTGCTCTTTATTTCACTTTTGCGCCAGCAAAAGCAATTTTATGTGGAGCTAGGAATCCTTGTGGCTGATACATGATTGATTTACAGTACAGTGTTTCCTAATGGCCACCAGACGGAGTGCTGAAGCACCACCGCTTATGTTTTACTTATGAAGGTCAACACAGGTTCTAACACAGGGCTTGTGCACCATCAACCTACATGAATACAAACATGCATGTACAAAGACCTCACATGAAGCAATGTGAACTGACGCATGTATGAATTTGAGGCATTGAGACATTTGTGATGGTATTGATAAGGCAATAAACAGGAATGGACTAGACTGTACAACTATATACTGTGCAAGGTAAAATGTTGTATTAAAAGATAAACAGGGTTCCCAAACTATAATCTCAGCAAAAATGTATCTGACAGGCGGAGTCATCAGTAGCATCACAAAACCATAGACTTTGCGCCGGTTGTAAGATAGGGCCCATTATTTAATTTCACAGCAGTCTGGAATCCCTCACTGCAAACGGGTTTGTAGCCCGTTTATAAAAAATAAAAAACAGCCAATCAAAGGCTAGTTGGTGTTTTCCCCAAGATGAAATCAGCATACGTACATCATACATTTCAGTTTCCACTGTCACTGATATTAAACATTCTGATTAAGTGACATAAAGGTAAACAGTCCAATCCTATGTAAGGAAGTTAGATTCAAATGTATTAATGCCGCCTTTATGACACTTTTGAATTAAGAGGCTTCAGACTGATAGTCACGGTGAAATGAAGTAGGAGCTTGTAAGATAAGGATGGTCCCACAAGGCTAACCGGGAAACCAATAATTAGGGGAGAAAAATCTAATGTAAATAAAAAATGTCTGATAAAGTCAGGGATATGTTTGTTATGTATATTAGGAATACACATCTCATTCAGTAACATTGGCATTTGAAACTGCATTAAAATGTGTCTGTCTGGTCAATTTGAATCTGTCTCATACAAGCTCTAGATTGAATTGGCGTTCCCATCCATACCCATCGATTTTCAATTTCAAGCTAATATTGGCTGGCTGAACCTCAAGGTAGTTCCTTCAAAGGGACAAACATCCATGAAAGATAGCATAACTCCTCTATTGCACACACTAAACTAAATGTCGGCTTGATGTGCATTCATCTACACAGAAGGATGGATTATCTGGTCTAAGATGTCTGTCAACAAACTGTATGCAACTTCCCATAACCAACATTACATTAACTGCAGGGAACAAATGTCGCTGATGTGCACGTTTGTTCATTTGACATATTGACACGCCTACAGTATGTGAAAAGGATCTCTAGAATGTGTTCTAATTATTTGTCAAGAGCCAGGAAGGCTTATCAGTAAATAATACACATTGCAGCATGGCACATTACTTGTAATTAGGCCACCAGTGCAGAATACCTGAATCTCTGCTCTGTTTGAAGAGCCTATCACTGCACACGCAGTGATGTGGTTTGTCCAGACATCGCCAGACTTGACCTATAGTGTGCTGCTGCTGTGTATCTAATTAGCAGGAGGGTGACAGACGACACAGTGCCCCTCTTTAACAGATAAGCACAGCAAACATTTCACCCAAGCACCTGCCTGTCTGTTGCAGACACAGGCAGTCATTCACCAGTGAGCCGTACAAGTTTGTAATTAATATTATCATGTCTGTAATTACTTGACTTTATACAACACAGTGTTTCTGAATCATCAATACCCTATCCAGTTCTGTGAGTATATGTAAATATACCCACTGTGACCCTCAGCTATCGTACGAAATAACATCAGCTCAGACGGCGTGTCCTTCATCGCTGCAGCACATTCCCAGTTATGTGCGTTTACTTGACTGCTTGCTGTCTGCCACACTATTGATCCCTGATTAGAAGTCTTATGTATTTGTGGTGGTGCGTATGCTAATGGCTGTAACAGCCCTTAAAAGGGGAGGTATTATATAAACAGGTTTCACCTATAGTTTTGGCATGGATCTTGCTGTACTGGTTCTGTACTTCTTGCTTGCTGTTTTTCTGTGGGAATCAATGTCACCACAAAGACAAGCACAGAATCAATGCAAGTTTCTAGCTCACGTCGATGTCTCATCCTCAACGTAGAAATGTCATCAGCCCCATATGTGTATTCTTCTTTGAAAAGAAACTACTCCCGCATTATTTTCTACATTTCTAAACAATTTTGCAGTTTTCAAGTGGGCCAATCACCAGCATGTGGCTTATTAATATGAATGAATGTCTCCTAAATGGGCTGTTCAGTTCTTGGTGTGAGAAGAGCACCGGGAAAATAAACACATAACATTGCAATTTATAGAGGAATAAATGTCACAGATGTAGATCTTAGACAGGTAAACATGATATTCTTAGAAGGTTTACGTGCATGCTTTACTGGTGGTATTATTTAGGTTATTAGCAGTTATTGAGGATTGAAAGGTATGTTAATGAATGACATATACTGTAACTACAGTAAATTAGGCCAGATTACATGCTGCTGTTAACAGAATGAGCACGATGAAAAATGTACTTTTTATCCAGTAAGTCGCTGTGGGTAAAGGTATGTAAATGAAATGATGTAAATGTAAACATAACACACACACACACACACACACACAGTTGCATGTTCCAGTAACAAATATGCTGTTGATTTCAACAGTTTCCCGGTTCCCAGGAAGGTGGAGGTGCCAGTTGGCTCTGCATAGTGTTTGCTGTCACTCAGACATATTTAGAGTGAAATGTAGAGTGTGTTCATACACTCTCTACATTAACGGCCAGCTGCAACATCTACATCAGATATGCTGCATCGCATATGCTTTTGGTTGGTGCGTTTGGATGCTGTTGGTTAAACACATTAGAATCCACAACACAGAGGTAGTCAGAGGAAGGGGGTGAACGCGCGACGAATAGAAATACAGAGAAGATGAGCGATAGGGTGGTGGGGAAGAGAGAGAGAGAGAGAGAGAGAGAGAGAGAGAGAGAGAGAGAGAGAGAGAGCGCGCTGTGCCAGTGAATGCCAAGCAGGAAGTGACATTACTGTCAACCCTTTACATTTCTGTTCAACACTGTTGTCTCTGTTTGTGTCTCTGTTCCCAGAGCACCGCACAGGGGGAGATAAGAGCCGCGCTGCAGTCTGTGGAGGCCAGCCTGCTATTTGGCCACAGCGTTTGGGACACTTTGTCCTTTAGGTAGCTTCAGCGGACCGAGTGGGCTGACAATGGAAGGGGAAAAGTGCTGCTGTGAGCAGGGAAGGTGAGGGAAAACGTAGTAATAATGGGCTGTTTATTATTGGCAGAATGTGTGGCTTGCGCACACAGTGAGCACACAGAGCTAATCTACGAGGGGAATGCTTCGAGGCATATTCAACCGGTGCAGGACCAAGCAGAGCTGTTTACCTTACGGATGAATCTCATCAAACAGCACACACACACACACACACACACACACACACACATACACAAATGTATGTAGTGAAATTATAGTCCGTGACCTCTACAATGCCCTGCTCTCCGCATAATAGCTCTGTACATGTTGCATTTTTTCATTGGGATTTGCTGTACCAATGATTAGTAGCCTTATCATGCATCTGTATTAGAAAGAGCAGTGATGTAACAAGCTGTTGCCCTAATAAAGACAGTGTAGATTTCAGATGCTGTGAGCTGCGGAGGGCTTCAGATTAGTTATTGATGTACAGCGATGAGACATTGTGCATGCTGGGACCCCTGTTGATGTGATCGCGAAACCCCTCAGACCACAAGCATTTACTTTGCATTGGCAGTTAGCATTAGCAGTTAGCATTAGCAGCGCTGTGACTCACGCTGAACACTGTGTGGAAGGCAGGATAGTGAGGCTCAGCCTGTGATGTGTCCATGTGCCAAAGTGAATACGACACGTCACCGCAACGTGACCGTGTGCCACACAGTAAGGTAATGAAGCTAATACAAGAATGCAACACTGCAAATGTTGTTAAATTGTCCCTTGAGGGCCGTTCAGATTAAATGTGGAGCAGTGTTTGCTGCGCCTGACGCACGGTAGAACACAAATGTCATTTCAACACTTTTGTGTCGCTAAGGAAAGGATTTTAGTCAATTTGGTCTAGCTATTGATTTGGTGGAAGATAACTGATCATATGTCATTTGCTTTGCTTCGTGCAATCAGAAGAACAGCGTGAGAAGCAGGAAGCAGTGGATGCATTCTGTCAACAAGACAGCAGCTTACAGAGTTTATGCTTGTGAAAGAGCTTTGTTTGCAGTGACCAATTCCAAGGCTACAGTTTATCCGACTTTGCACTGAAGAGTTTCCAGAATGGACTCAGGGTCCAGAACCAACAGCAATGCGTTTCTCCTCTCTTGTCACAACCAGCCATTTATTTCCCTTGCTATTTTTTCCCTAGCCTCGCAATGCCATCCTGACCTTGCAAGCTCCAGTTTGAGTCTGGGACCTCTCCATTCATAAAGGTGGTGCTAATACATTTCAATCAAGCATGAAAAGGTTTATGGTGTTTGAACTATTGCACGTGGTAAATAGCCTAGCAGCATCCAACATCCACCAGTTAGCAACACTCTGCTAGATGCGGCATGTAACGTGGGTTTGTATTCTCTGTCAACTCAAACCTTGCAGAAGGCAGCGGCTCAGCATTTCCGGTCAATTCTGCAAGCAGCTTTGCTTTGCGTCCGCTTCACGTTATGTTCAACGGGCTGAAAGAGCACTGTGACTGCCTTGTTAAAATCACTGCATTTCCTGCCTCATGTTTTTAGACCTTCGGCAGCATAGGCTTAATTAATCGAAAATGTTGCTTAGTTTTTACCTTCGCAGGCCGTACTGTATGTAACTTTGTTGCTCCTCTGAATGTTTTGTCATAGAAGTAGGCTATGCTAATATAGTTGTGGTTCTAATGCACGTTAGGTTGATAGCCTACTGCAGAATCAATGCTGTCAGTGCAATGTGTGTATAAATATGATTAATAAAAATGTACAGTAGAGCTGAGATAAAGCATTTATTTGTGGTTACTTTAATACATTTGGCTATTTATGCTACAGTAGAACTTTTTTTTTTTTTAAATAATTGAGCACATTTTAACAATACCGTGATAATTTCCGTTAACTGTGATAATTATGCCAATAATTAAGACAATTTGCCCTTTCCTTATAATGATCTCGATGGAATAAGCACTAGCAGAAGTAAACAGAGGATTTTCTTTTCTCTCAGCATGTGTTTACTTTTACTTAACTTACTTAAATCTCATAAACTGTGCATTATGTCAAAAAGTCCATACCATCTAAGCCTAGAGACATTTCCTATATACAGGGTGCCATGCATTTAATTTCTAATGAGTTCACAAAGACAGTAATCTAGTCTATTAACATGGCTCTAGAGTGAAGTACTACATGCAAACGGCATAATATCACGATTAGTACCCACAGCCAGAGAGCCCAGTTATCAGCGCAGCGTAGCTCAGCAAAGAAAGCTCTGAACCCAGGCCACCTCCTGGGAACATTGTGTTTGTGATGATAGCGGGGCAGGCTTCTCAGGTACAAATAACTTGGTGTGTGTGTGATGACAGCGGGGCATGCCTCTCAGGTACAAATAACTTGGTGTGTGTGTGATGATAGCGGGGCACGCCTCTTTTATTTTTTACCGGTGGCAGGGCAGTGTGTATTCTTAGCGCACTCACCAACGTCTGGCATATTTGATTCTTCCTCTTCACCTCTGACTCAAGCTCTTCACACTCCTTCTTTCTGGTACTGATCTCAGTCTCCTGGGAAGAAGAGCGAGAGAGAGAGAGAGAGAGAGAGAGAGAGAGAGAGAGAGAGTGAGAGAGATAGAGAGAGAGAGAGAGAGAGAGAGAGAGAGAGAAGCAGAGGGCAGCTGTGACTGGTTGTCAGGAATGGGGACTCTGAGACAGCGCAGCGAGAAGGTAAGACTTTTGTTCATTTGGGAGTATATTTTAAGGCGTGTGTCAGTGTTATTTGCTCTTGAACCATGTGTTTTCACCTCGTCTCTCCTTTCTGCCTGGATGCTGTTGTGTCAGACAGGTTTCTCTAGTGAACAGTCTTAATATCTATCTGAACCAAGCTGGATCGCGTTCAAAATGTACTGCAGACCATTTGGTTGAGTGCACATGCACAACACATTGTTTCCTCTTCGAGACCTTGAATGTTGAATGTTCATGGTTGGGTAGTCACACTTATTATTCACACTTATTATTCACAATCATGTGTAACACCAGTGTTACACATGATTGTGCCTCCACAACTGGCCTTGGGATTGTATATTTTTATCACTAGTAATAATAGACAGATATTACTATATTACAAATAATAATAAATTTTCAATGGTATCCATTCATTCATGGTCGTTTATAGAGAATACAATACAATGCATAATGCTATTAAGTAGACAACATGGCTAAAAACATTTGACAACCCTTCCATTGTATGAAATACAAGCATAGCATCCCACCACATTACCAGCCAGCAACACTGAGGTCTGATTTACGGAGCCAAGGCAAAGTCCAGCTGGATCTTCTAAGATTAATGTATAGAATGAAAGGGGATTTTATCGGTGTCACTATGATGTTCCAGTGGGCACTGTGTTGTGACATGGGACCGTGTCCCTAAAGACGTCTAGAATAAGAGCCAGCAGCAGAAGACACGTGCACGCACACACACACACACAGGACCACACAAATGGAAGCCATTTTGTTCCAGCTTGTCACTTGATTGTAGGTTATACTGTATTTAACAAGTGTACAAAGGTCACAGTACAGGGAGGTCAAATCTGCTCTGACCCTTTCCTGCACTAAACACTCATGTTGCATCACTCCAGGCATATGACAGTTGGCGTGCCATAATTACAACTTTAAAGCCACTGGGCTGTAATTATGGTCAGGTATGTGCATAAACACATACATACTGTAGGAACACATGCATGAATACTACACAAGTATTCAGGATTATTTATAACTCCCACACACACACACACACACACGTGACCTATGCAATCTCAGAGTTGTATATTCATACTGTTTGGTTTATGCCTCTGTTAACATATTTAGGCATCTGCAAACGAATACTGTTTAACTGTACCGTATGCATCGCTCATTGCTCATCTGTGATTGTATCTCTCTCCCAACCAAGTCTTAAAAACAGTATGCACTGCACATCCTACCTTAGTGGATAGAATTGGGTCTACTGTATAAACAATTGAGCTCCATTATGAATCATATACAGTACAGTGTCACTAGTGGGATCAAGTGTGTACAGATTTCAGAAGCAGAAGGGTTGACACTGCATTAAACTGTGCAATGAATGTTCCACTGGCACACACAGCTCTAAAGCTGCTCGGGCCCATTTGTTTGAAACACATTTGCCAATGTTCAATTAAAAATCTCTCTGATAAAAGATTCAGCCGGCTGCCATTGTGAGTAATGGGCTCCAGCATAAAGTGAAGAGGCGTTTGCTGCACATTAGATGAAGACAGATGAGGCAGGCTAGCCCCTTAACTGGAGCTAGCATGTGTGCCTCAATGGTGCTACTGTAATGTAAATGGCTGCACAAGACAGCAGCATCCATATGGCTCATATATATTTCTGTTTAAGAAACAGGAGAGAAGGTCCATGCATATTTCAGACCGGTGCTCTGCCTGTGAGAAGGAGAAGACGTGTGCACCGCTTGTCACCGTGGAACACCTGCCAAAGTCACAAGTCAAACTGCACTGTAGCTGAAAAATCAATCTTTCATCTCTGTTCAGTGTAAGGTTAGGCAGGAGGTCTCCGCTGAGGCCAAGGTTAGGTTTTAGGTGGATACTGTGATTGCTCCCAATAGATGGGTCTGAGAGTGAGAAATCAAATCTGGAAGGTGAAAGAAAGCTGTAATGGAAATGATCAATGTGTTCATTTGCCTCACTGTAGTTTCAATCTCCTCTCCAGAGCTCCCAGACTCACACCTCTTTCCAGCTATCGCTGTCCTTTGACCTCTTGCTGTGTTTCTGACATAATCTGTTCCTGTATGGGAAAATATTGCTGAAGTAAAACCAGACTGACCTGTAGTGTTAAAACAGCAACAGAATGGCACCCTTCTGAATGAGCATATCTGGAGTTAGCAATACTTACAATACATACAAAATCTGACAGATCTTTGTTGTTTGACTAAATAAACAAAATCATTATTAACAGCAGACCATATAGCTTTAGTACAACTTCTGCCATTGAAGCTAAGTACAGTGATTTGTGTGTGTGCTCACACGCATCTTGGTGTTCAGAACCACGGAGAGCTCCCGTGGGCTGACAAATTGTTCTCCCTCCCTTCCTACCTTACAAGCCCTGGTGTCTGAGTCATCATTGTTCAGCTGCTGTTGTGTTGAATATGCATGAAACACAATGATGGCGTATAATCTGGTTCGGCACTAAGGGGAAATGCTTACTGGTCTGTGATCGGACTGAGATAACTGCTACTGACATTGACGCCATTCACGTAGGGAAGTTAGGAAATGATCTCCCTGAAGCTAATTATGACGATGGCACACAAATACATTACAGAGTATTATAATCCAATTATCATTATCAGTCAGTACTTGACTTGTACCTGAATGATTAACACGTTCACAGAAAGTATAGTCTACCAATACAACAGCCAATGGCAATGAAATGTAACCAAATGTGCACATGTACTGTACACCAAATACTGCAATACTTTGTACTTTAATGTTATATTCAGTTAGTGTGTTTTAAAATATCCAATCAAGCTACCGCAAGGCTAGGAGAGACAACGCTAGCAGTGTTAGCCTGCTGCTGACATGCCACTTGCTACAACAACCAGAGAGAGGATCCCCTCTGTTGACTCCCAAGCATCGGATCCTTCCACCAACAAGCTCTCAGTCAGGAGAATCCAGTCACACAGCAATGCTGAGTGTGTGGCCCAAACTGCCTGCCCTGCGGCTCAGTAATCTGGTCCAGCGCAGCAGGCAGCAATGACCACAAATCATTTCAAATGGTAGAGTAAGTTACATAACCCGTACAGCTTAGCTCTCTGTGTGTGAGAGCACAGCTGCCTGCTAATGCTGTACTCTGCTGGGGGTGTATACTTTATACGTGTATGTACACATTTGTACAAAATGTATGTAAAGCCTCACACAGAAACCCTGGCATGTATCTCAGCCCAAAACACACACACACACACACACACACACAGAGGCAAACACAGGCTGCGTACACCCCAGTAGGACTCAGTAGCATGGCACTCCCACAGCCCAGGTCACAGGACAGAGACCGGCAATGAGAGAGAGAGAGAGAGAGAGAGAGAGAGAGAGAGAGAGAGAGAGAGAGAGAGAGAGAGAGACAAGGGGAAAACAGACAAAAAGAGAGAGACAGTGAGAAAGATGGAGGCAGTCGGGATTTCATTGTGTCCACCACCTGCTATGACATGAGACAGGAGGGGGCGCTACAGCCTGGGCTCTCTTTCTTATTCTCTGCCTGTACCCCCCTCCGCACACTCCCGGTATGTCCTGGCTGCCTCCAGCTCCAGCGGGAAGCAGAGTGATCCCTCCAGCCACATGAGACGCCAGGGTCTGACCTCTCCAGAGACACCGATAGGCTGCTCTACCCAAGACCGCAAAGAGGATGAGGAAGAAGAGGTAGAAATTGGCAAACATGTCTCAATGCAGAAGGAGGGAAAATGTATACAGGGAGTAGTAATGATGATAGCAATAATGAGAAGAAAATGTTAAAGGGAGACTAAATGAGTATAATCATAAAATATATCTGGAGACTGGGGCTAATTTGGACAAAGCCTTAGCTGAGGTCTAGGGAGATCGCTGTGTTTCTCCCTCACACAAAGACCTTAGCCTTTACCTTACTGTACCTTCTAATACTGTCTAATACCGTCCTAGAAACTAAAGCAAACTGAACTACATCTGCAACATGGTACAATGAATTACAGCATATACCATATATAACATATACATTCTTTTGTCTCTCAACAATCTCAGTAAACAGTCAAAGACAACGTGCGGTGATTTGTGTGGCAGGTTGCTGTTATCCACTCAGACATCAGTGCTTACTCATCATCAGACTGTGGTTTGGCCAAACCCCTGCAGGCTGCCATTCAGTTCACATGGAAACCTAGTGCAGCGCGCCTCTCACAGCCAAGCAGCGAATGCTAAGCAATGAACCAAACAGGGTTGCCCCGCACAACACACACCCATCACATCTACTGCATGGGCAAAACAGCTTTCGGAACGCTAGCTGTGTTTTGCTCGTGTTTAGGATTAAGATAGGTTCTGCAAAATATCCAAAGGTTATATTCATGTGAGGATCACATGGGAGTTTTATTTGTGAGACGGGGGTGGTGAATGTTTATCTTCCTAATTTGCCTGCCTCTGTCTTACAGATGCACACACAGTGGCAATTTATACAGACAAAAACAGGAAAACACCTGCTAGCTAAGTATATACTTTCTTGAAAGTAAAACTAAATAAAAGGTAGACAAATACTGTAATCGTAACAGACAAATCGAGAGACGTGAGGAATGCAGTTGCCTACTGTTCATTGTCATTTTCATACATTTACAGCACTTGGCAGATGCTTTTATCCAAAGCAGCTTACGTGTAGTGCATTTGCCAGTAGTTGTTGTGCAGGTCATACACCAGCAATTGTAAGCAAACAATAAGTCAATTAGAATAACTACAGCATTTTGTCACCAACACTACAGTTCAAATGGATGTACTTTATCTGTCAACATAACGCCAGTGTTCACAGCTGGACCTTCCCTCAGTGATAAGGACAGAGCGTTCATCAGTGCGACCCCCGGGACACATGCGTGCTTGTCAGGTGCAATGGGAGCCCGAGGCTGGGTCTTAACACAGGGACCACAAGGGAAGGGAAAGGGGTGACACATTAGCCATAAACACACCATAAATAGAGACATAGCCATATGATGCAACCATAAATATACATTACACACACTGGGCCCCAAGCTTTCTGGGTCGCAGGTAGCATGCTAACAGACTCATGTCTTACTGTCGTGTTGGCTAGCTGTGAAGCTAGTTGTTACAAACTAAAATTACAATAAAAAAATAAAGGTACTGTAAGGAAAATGCATATTTCTCTCCTTTTCATTAACCATCGCCTCGTGAAAACATCCTAATCTTGCAAGCTACAGTTTGACTTCGAAGTGTGTATCAGACTGGAACCCCTCAATACGCTGTCAACTTGTCATGGAGGCGGTGCTATTACATTTAAATCAACCCTCCTTACTTACCACTAGACTTCATACCTGTATCTCACCCAAACAGAATGGAAATGGAAAAACCAACCGCTGATTGGCCCGATTCAACAAATGCTATTGCATTGAGGGGTTCCAGACTCACGCCGGTATGAAATTGGAGCACGGAAGGCTACATTTTCATTCACTTACAACAACAAAACCATAAGGACTTCAATTGTGACAAATGATTGGTGCCGTTTCTCCAGAGCTTGCATCTGAAACTCCTCTTGGGTCATGTAAGTTAAGTAAGTAAGTAAGTAAAATTTATTTATATAGCACCTTTCACAGATAAAATCACAAAGTGCTTCACATAAAAATG
>JAODUE010000024.1:4005869-4018651 GCA_027564755.1 Amblyopsis hoosieri
TCATGACGAAAATGACGCAAATCGAATGTACGCATGCGCAGTATGACGAGGTAGGACAATCTGTCGGGTAGGATAGATTGTCAAGACACCGTCTCCATGATCA
Organism: Amblyopsis hoosieri; assembly: GCA_027564755.1. NCBI lineage: Eukaryota > Metazoa > Chordata > Actinopteri > Percopsiformes > Amblyopsidae > Amblyopsis > Amblyopsis hoosieri. The sequence goes on from JAODUE010000024.1 coordinate 4,005,973, forward strand.
GCAATTAGCCTGCACATTGTTCAGCATTGGAAATGAAACCAGAACGAGCGTATACTAATTATTAATGTATATATTTAACCATGTATGTATGTATAATAATCCCACTGTTTCTGTCCTCCCTAGTGGGACACAGCCCCAGGATTTCAGAGCCCACAAAACCCCTCTGCACAAGGACTGGGCTTCTAGATGGTTCTGGCATTCAGCGCAGCCCCAGCAGCAGGCAGAAGCTCCAGATCAGGAATCCTCAATCTATTTCGCCTGGCTCCTCTTGTCCCAAGGTCAGCTTCTAAAAATACGTGGTGTGATAAGAACCACAGAATCCACTTTATTTATAATGAATGTATTGCACTGTACCTGTTCCACTGAACCTGAACGTCTCTCCGTTAGCAGGATCAGCTGTCATGTTATGGCCAAATAAGGACAGCCCCTGGCTTTCATCCGCATGGTCTTTCCCCTGACTCCAAGGCAAACCAGACCAGTAATGAAGACAACAGAAATGGCCCTTTTAAAAGGTAAGCACGTTTCAACAGTAAGAACACTGTAACAGCAATTTGTCATCTGAAGCCTTATGGAGACATTCTTTGTTGAAAGTGTTTGTTGATAGACAAAAACCCTTACTCTCTGGCATCTGGTGAGGTTACACAAGCCTTGTTATTTTGTTAATCATTCGTCATTCGTGATGACATCTGCTGTCCAGGAGATTAAGCACAGGCCGTCTGTCCGACATGCTGCTGAAGGCTGCCTTTGGAGCTCAGCTTTTTCTGGAAGAGAATGAAGAGAACCTAATTTCTGAGAAGGGCACGGACCCAGCAGGTACTAGGACAACTGTGGGAAAGCAAAAGCTTCTCCTTGTTTTTGTGAAGTTGTTGACACATTAGCACACTTAGCTATGTTCAGCCTTGTTTATTTGCACCTACAGCTCCACCTAGTGGTAGTCATCGAGCTCCTGGCACCTCTAGCAGTCCAAACACCGTGGGGTCTCTATCCATAGATAACACGCCTCCTAATACCACTGCAGCCAGGGTCCCAGGTAGGACATATCCAAATAGGTCTAATAAGCTAATATGAACCTCTTGCACTCAGCTGCTTCCTATTTTAGCTGACTGTGTGTAACCTGCATGGTCTCTGCTGGCTTCACCCCAGGGTCTCCCAGCCACAACATGAACACAGCCGGGCTTGTCAGCAGTCACCTGAGAGCCGGAGTCCGTAGAGCGAGTCAAAGTGAATGCATGGACGCCTCACCACACGGTGGTGTGGTGTTTCACCCTCCAGAGCTGCCAGTAGATACATTAATGGAGGTATGCAAAACATTTTAATGGCATAGAAACATTAACAGAAAGGTGACCTTCAAAACAGGTCTGGGCCTACATGGTGGTTTACAGTATTATATCGCTCCTTTACTACAGCAGCCACATACAGACGCACTGAGTGAGCTCTGTTTCACACTGGCTTTTGTCAACTGTGTCATGGAGATTGCCTCCTCAAAGGACCCCGCACTGGAAGCCAGCATCAATCCAGACGTCTCCTTCCTGCAGCAGAGCCTGGTGGCGGATCAGATCAGTCTACTCAGTAGAGAGTGGAGGTCAGATTTACCTTCACACATTGAAGTGCTGGTGCCGTGTGCAGATTTATTTACCTTTACCCCTGATTGGTCAGAAAATAGTCTTTATTAAAGTCCATTTGTTTTCACAGACCACAGTAAACACACTCTTGCTTGTGAGAAGAAATACATTATGTTTAGTGCATCCAGCATTAACTTCAGCTCTTCTAACCTTTAGCTGATGGCTTCATTTAAATGCTAAATGTTATACAGTAGCCTATATCTTCTCTTTGGTGCACCTGGAAGCATTGCAACTATAGGCTGTTTCCTGTGAGTGCAATGTTAGTTTGTAAGTCAATCAAGAACCCAAATGAATTATGGACGTTTGTTTGACTTTTTAATATTTTGCCTGTGCCTTTTCCTGTGTCCTAACTACGTTCTGTAATATTGGGGTTCCTATATGGTCAATTTGCTTTTTGCTGTAACCCACAGTATAAATGATAGACCTGGGCTTTCTGAAACACGACAGAAATCAAACACATGGGGAAACAACTGAAAGCTTTAGATAGTATAGGTACTCACAGTCCCAGTGTGCTAATGTAGCACCTCTCCGTCATAGCCTTTTTCTAGTAGCAGAATGGGTCTCATAGCTAAAGTGTGTATATATCTTTCCTATGGGCCTGTGATCACCTTAATTTACGACAAAAAATTGCAAGTGCAAAAATTGAACTGGTTTTCTCTGTCTTGTGCCACTTGCAGCTATTCAGAGCAGTTAGTGCTGTACATGAAAGCTGAAGAATTTCTGTCATCTGCATTGCATACTGCTAAAGAAAATATCAAACAGGGCAAACTCCTTCCCTCTGCTACAGCTAAGCAAGGTAAGACCAAATCTGCAGTTGGAATTGCATTATAATGCAGTTGAATGTATTACTTTGTTACCTTTAAAATGATTCTAAGCTTAGTGAGCTATCAGTAAATCTAAAAATGTGATGAACAAAAAAAAAAGGATTGTTGCCAATGACCTTGTGTACCTTCATATAGTGATCCGGAAGCTGAATGAGTTTTATAAGAATTGTGTGACATACTGCCGCTCCCTCAATGGTCGGCTGCAGAGCTTCCTTCTCGACAAACAGCGACTTATGGATCGTTTCAGCAGCATCACTGCAGAAAAACTCATCTACTGCCACACGGTGCACATGGTGAGCTTATATTAACTATGAGGTCCGCTTGCTAAAATACCTTTACCAGTAGATGATGTCATATAATTCATACTGCATACATCTTTCTGTGTGTATTTGGGTGTGTTTTCTCACTGTATCCAGGTACAGTCTGCAGCGCTTGATGAGATGTTCCACGATGGTACAGAATCAATCCAGCGCTACCGTAAAGCCCTGCTACTGATGGAAGGTCTGTCTCGTATTGTCACAGAGCAACAGGACCAGGACGGCATTGACAAATGTATGTGTGAACTATGTCAAACTGACTTGATTCATCATCAGTTATATACATACAGCATATCATAATTAGTTGTAGTGGTTTGAAGACACTATGAGGAGTTTTGGACTAGCATAGCTGAAGTGGAAGCATTTCCCGTATTTTCATTTTTCCAATTAGCTAACTAGCTTTAATGGCTAGTGCATTTGCATAGAAGCCTAGAAGTGAACAGAGAAAATGTGGTATCCAAGCAATTATGCATTACTGTATATCCTGTAAATACATAAAAATAATAAAGCATGTTTTGCTGGCATTGAAAGACATGAATTGATCCCCATAGGGAGGACAGTGTAGTGATAAACAATGAAGTGAATATATACTAATAGAGACAGCTTAGACTTCATCCTCGACTATGTATACAGTATATTACCCTGTGGGCAGAATAGTCGCTCAGGTTTGCTCCGAGCTGAAAGGTCCTTGGTTTGATCCCTGACATACCTGATCCACCAATAAATCACTTTCATTAAGTGATCAAATTGTGAATTGGAATCATACATATGGAATAAATATAATACTAATAATAATTTATTTAAACAAACATTATTTATAATTTCTTGCCAATATTATATTATTAATACATAATAATAATAATAATAATGTTTGACCTAACATTAATGTTACTTAACGTCTTTTGCATTTTTGGTCACAGGTAAAGAGTGCATCGATCGACGTCTTGCAGCTCTGCACAGTGTAAAGTGTCTCTGATTGCAACACCTGTGCTTGTAGTAAGATGTTGATGCCTCAGTAAGGCATTGGTGCCCTTGATGTTGCTTGAGTGAAGATGGACATTGAAAACACAAAAGTACTCTGATACACCAACCTTATGTGATCTACAGGAAAACATTTACAGAAAAAATAATAGGAATAAAAAAAGAGTTGCTCCTCTTTACACTCTTTATACTGTGTTGTGATTGTTTGAATAATCTAGTCTGGGAATTGTTCTCAAGCACAGTTTAGTTAAAATGTAGTTTTTGCACATAATTGCAGGGCTTTGCACTGAGAACAATCACAGTTAAACGTTTTTAATTGTTTTACTTGAAGTAGACCTTAAATCAATTTACTTTTGTATGCATGAGTGTGTGTTTGAAATGATGTACTGTATAACGACGGCAAACATAAGTTGGAATATCAGTGGATAAAGAGACCAAATGCTGCCAATATGTAGCAAAACTGCTTTATTTTCCTATCACTTATTTGTCTACAATGTTGCATATCATTGTATGATACAGTATGTAGAGATATGAGTTTGTTTTATGATGTAATTTTACATTTACTTTACTACATCAGTTTTTCTAGACTTTTGCTAGAATCTATTCAATCAAACAGTATGCATATTGATCTTGTAAACACTTTCAAGCTTTTTTGAAATTACATACAAATTAATGTGTACTGTCGAATCAGAATGTTTGGACATTAACTTTCATATGTGATGTGCTCAGATGGGTTTTTATTCTGCATGGTTAGTGCTGTGGAAATTATTCTTAGATCAATTTTAATTTGTGTTCCTAGCAGTATTTGTACTTCTGTGGTAATTACATTGTGATCTTTTTTGTTACATTTGTCGTTTGTTTTTTAGAAACTTGAAGTGTTAAAAACATTGCTGAATGTACTGTTTTCTTTTTTTTTTTACTGTATTTAAAGAATGCTTAACAAATTAAGTAAAATCAGTTTGTTACTTATTCCCTGGGTGATGCAAATAAATATTTATTCCATAGATTTTTATTTCACTTTCATTGTTCCACATAATTAATTTGGAGGGAGCTTCATGAGTCCAGTCATGCAGACATTTACGTAGAATAGAATGATAACACTTTAAACGTGTGCACATTTTTATGATGAATTCATAAATCTTCTTAACATTTATTTACCTTGTGCCTATGCCTTACTTAGCTAGCATGTTTTACATGAAAAAAGTTTTATCTTAATGTTTTCTTTTACTACTTTTGAAAGGCCTCAATCTGCTGGAGCATTTATACAGAATCCCTGTAGGCTAAGGTATTTGAAAATACATTTAAAATGTGCAATGAGTTATAGGCTATTATAGATTATTATAGCGACATCATTCTATTCAACCAATCATATATTTTTATTCTACAGTATGCCTATGCCCTACAGCACATTTCACACATAGATATAGTTGTGCTTTTACTGAGGTAATCTGGCAGCCTGTCCCAGTTCTGGACCATGATCAAGAACACTTGGCTTTTGGAACAGTGTTGTCTGTTATGTGGTTGTGTCCCTTGTTTTTAGTTGGCTACTGTAACCAATAGTAAAATAGCCTACTGCAGTATTTTGTATACATGCTCAGAAAATCAGACATCAAACCATATAGGCAAAGGGCCTTTAAATATTCAGCCCCTGCAGCTTGGAATGCCTTGCAAAGACATTTAAACATTAGTTATCTGTCACTTTTGGTAATTTCAAGTCAATTCTATGGTCAAGTCAATTATATTATATATAAAATCTGTGGTTACTGATCCTTTTCCTTGTAGTGGTTTTTAGTCTACATGACTTTGGAACCTAATGTTTCATTTATTACTTGTTTTATCTATATTGTTTTGTTACTACTTTGTTACTTGTTTTGTTTGTGTTTTGATGTGAAACTGTAACCTGTCCATACCCAGGCCACTCTTAAAAAAGAGATTTGAATCTCAATGAGTCTTCTCCTGGTAAAATAAATGTTTAATAAAATAAAATAAAATAAAATACAGTAGTTACAGAAGTGTAACACTATTATTATTATTATTATTATTATTATTATTATTATTATTACGGTATTACTTTAATGTCAATATATGAATCATTATAGCGAAGTACTCCACTTCCTTGAGAAGAAACCATAGAGGTAGCACATCCGGGTCACGCAAAAGGTGGCTGCCATCGCCATATTTCTGAATGAGCTTAGCTCAAAACATGGAATGATCGCTATAAATATCGATATTTTATTAACCAGTTTGTAGCCGTTTGCTATAGCTCGTGTATCTTTGTAAATATGCCTTAATGCTTAAATAAAGTCTACAGAGTCTCAATTCACTGTAAGTAACGTTGAGGTGATTTTAATATTTATGTATTCACTAATTCACAATTCACTAAAGGCCTGTTAGCAGAAACAAGCTAACGCCTTTAGCTAGTACTATACTGTATGCGTCTCATACTGAGGCTGTTTAATTCATGTACACATGTAGCATACTTACACAAATTACAAGGTCATATAGGTTAATGTAAATATTATCTCCACACTAATGTACTTGATAATCTTGCTGCTAATATGTCGGTTGACTCCTGCTGCCGCTACAGTATTAGCATGTTTCGCTGTAAAATGTCACTATCGTTAGCAAACAATGAATCTTCATATCCTTTTCAAGAAAGACATTGCATTGTTTATTTTCTGCATAGTATAAACTTAAGTAACGTGTTATGTTTGTGTTTTGGATGTAATGCATTGGTGGACAATACAGTAAGACAACTGTCAGGTAATTTTTTACAGCTACAAATGAATATTGTCCAGCGCTTAGGCCAAGCCGTCACCATAAACAATCATGGGTTGACGTTGTCTTATTGTTAGTATTCGTATTTCAGTCTATGTTTACCGTATAAGGATGATACGTACAACTGTCAAAGTGTTAGCGATATGGCTATCTATTTAATTCAATATTATTGCGCCAACAATCATATTGTGGCTACGACTATGTGCAGCGGATACGGGGTATCTTCTGTTATCTAGCCTAATCAATGTCATAGTGTAGCCTAACTATGTTTGCATTCGACATACAATGTAAAATTATATTATGTAATATTTTCACTTCACCATTTTTACCTCTGGGATCTTTATTGACAAATGTGTGTGTCTTCATATTAGAAGATTGGTTAGCCCTAACGTTTTGGGGTTCACACCATTTATTACATATTTTGGACAATGATAATATGCCTATTCTTATTCCACAGAACATTGTACTTGGGCACAATAATATTGTCACGCAATGCACCATGGAAATGGATCACAGAATATGCGCCAACTCCAAAGATCCAAGTCTGTCAGTGGGTCTGAAGTGGAGGAGCAGCAGGCAGCCATGGCAGTTACACAGCAGCAAGCTACTCTCACCCATCCTCAATCTCCCGTGACCACATTCACTTCAGCAGCCAGCCCTTCAGCCCCCCAGTCCCCTAATTACCAGATAATCATGAGCCGTAGCCCAGTCACAGGCCAGAACATGAATATTACCTTACAGAATGTGGGTCAAATGGTTACCGGCAACCAACAGATTACACTCACCCCAGTACCTATCCAGAACCCAGCTTCTCCTGGTTTCCAGCATACTGCGCCCCAGTGGAGGTTCGACCATGTTCCATCATCCTACATTCAGGTCACGTCGCCCATACCTCAGCCCATCCAGCCCCAGAGCCCCACCCAACACAGTCCAGTCCCTCTGCAGGGAGTGACACGAGCAGGAACCCCGGCAGCAGCACTGAATGTGTGTCAACAGAGCCCCACCAGGTTTGTTGAGACCAGCATGCTGCTTCGGGTGGCTTCTGGAAGTGGCAACTTCATTTATCAGGAGGGGGCGGGGCTCGCCCAGCTTGCTCCAGGCACACCGGGGCAGGTGCACCTTGCCTCCCCCGGGGCACCCGGCCCTGTGAGGGAACGTCGCCCGTCCCAGTCACACTCGCAGCCCGGAACGATCCATCACCACGCGCCTCCGAGCCCTGTGGCCACCGGCACTGTCCTTCCTACCCTGGGCAGCCCGGGCCACATCACCACCTCCAACCTCCCGCCACAGATCAGCAGCATCATTAAAGGGCAGCTGGCACGGCCCATGCTGTTCGAGAAGAGCCAACAAGGCTTGGTCACAGGAGTGGGAACGGCTGCCGCGGCCTTCTCGTTGCCCACGTCCCTTCCACCCTCAAGCACGTCCATCAGCAACCCTCCCCAAGGCGTCCCCAGCACCCCGCTCACCTCCACCGCCGTGGCGGGGGGCGGCGTTAAGAAACAGGCCCATAAGAAGTTGGAGGAAATTGCCCCTTCGAACCCAGAGGTTGCCCAGCTGAGGAAGCAGTGTCTGGAGCACCACAACAAGAAGATGGAAGGCCTGAAGGAAGTCTTCAACGACTACCTGATCGAGCTGTTCTTCCTTCAGCACCTCCAGGGTAACATGATGGATTACGTAGCCTTCAAGAAGAAGCCGTGTGTTCCGCTGTACACGTACTTGAGGCAGAATGATTTGGACCTTGAGGACGAGGAAGACGAAGAAGAGCAATCTGCGGTCATTAATGATGAGGTATGCCGTTCGCCACGTGTTCGGGGCGTGTCACAATTGCCGACTACATGCGGTGGAAGTTGCAGCTTCTTTCAAATCCCTGCTTCTTTCAGGTGAAAGTTGTTACTGGGAAGGATGGCCAGGCAGTGACACCAGTTGCCATAGCAACGCAGCTTCCACCCAATGTCTCTGCTGCTTTCTCTACCCAGCAGCAGTTTCAGGTGACCATGACAATGCCAGTATGATACTCCTTTTTTTATTTTATATAGAATTAAATGGAAGCAGTTATCTGCTCTTCAAATCCAGTTTTGTATTCATTAGAGTCCTTTGACAGACCGCTTGACTAACTGCTTGAGAGTCTGTCTTTGACAGGGCCATCTAGGGGCCATGGCGGGTAATATCACAAACCAAGGGGATATGGATGCCTTCAAGAGGCAACAAGCTATGGTGCAAGCAGCAGGTAGGGCAAGGATCTTACACGTGTGTGTGTGTGTGTCCTATGTTGCTTTGTTCCCTCCCTGTTTTGCTTTTTTTTTGTTTTCTTTCCTTTTATTCGTTTCAGTTTCTCCTCCCTAATTGCTTCTGCTTTTAGATATTTGCCATCTCCTACTAGAGCTCTGTGTTGAAGCCATAACCCGCGGAAGGAGAGGTGACCGGTGTAGTCCACAGAGAGGTCATTTGCTGTGTGCGGAGTGCTTTTTGTCGTTATGAGGGTATTGTGTGTTTTAAATCCCAGATCAGGCTAAGAGGTCCCGGATTGACGTTGGTCGCCATGGGCTGATTTTCCAGCATCCTGGTGTAGCTCCTTTAGGATCGCCTGGCGTTCCACTCCAGCAGCTTATGCCAACTGCGCAAGGTAGGGGTGCCACCCCCAGGCTGTTCTGTTCGATGCTGCTGGACGTACCCCGGTGCGTTTGGAGACCAAAAATAAACCCAATTCAGTCATGCGTCGTCTCCAAAACAAACCTCCCAGTAGCATCAGCAAACCAATCTTCATCCTCCTGCTGGATGTCCCAGCAGGCCACAGGAGGTTCAGGCTCGGCTCTCCGAGCACGACCTCTATCAGGAGTTATGGGGAAGAGGACAGTCCAATTCTGACGAAGAGTAGCCACTCAATGGGAAGATGCCATGTCTTATGATTTCCTTTTCTTTCTTTGTTGTCATCTGTGCTTGTTCATCTCTTCGTTTTTGAAATTCCTTCTCAATCGTCCTTACTTGGAACAAACGTTGCCATGCCGATGGATTTCTCAGCTAATTTGACAACGGAACCACAGAAAAGGGGGAACCCTGGAGGGTAAACAAAAAAACATCTTTCCACCGGAGGATTGTCATGTTTGTCCATTCAGTTGAGTTCACTCCTCCTTCACTCTCATTTTGGTTTCTTCGTCCGTCCGTCACACCTCACCTCGGTGTCCATCCTTCCATCGTCAACACGGATGTGAAATCATTTCAGTCTCCAACCCTATCAAATGCATCTCAAGGTATCTTGACTGTCACTTGTCATATTGTTTCTGCTCCTTCCTCCGGAGTGTGTTTTTATTTATTCATTTACCGTTTCAGTCCACCATCGTGTTGTGTCCCCCCCCCCCCCCCACACGTTGTCCCATGGCATTTTGTTCTGACCTGGCTTCCTCTCCCTCAGTAGTAGGAGGGGAGTCGTGATGAGGTGGTGACAGCCCAGGCTGTTGTGGTTTTAGCAGTGTGCTTGGTGGGTGTGTCAGGGCCAGGCGGTGTGCCAGACAGGGGAGGTAAGGCAGGCACTGCTTCAGTGTGCACAGCTCCGCCCAAGCCTGCTGTCTGCAAGCCCCCCCCCCCCCCCCCCGTGTGTGTGTGTCCCTGTGTTCATACCCCCCGCGCTGCTGTTGCTGCTGTGCGCCTCACCCGTAGCACAGCCACCTCTGCTACACCTGCCTGCCTGCCTGCCGCTGCTCTGCCATCGCCTCATGCATGCCCCCAACACGTGGCGTTTCAGTGAGTGTCCGCTCTGTCTCCTGTCCTGTTCTTCCCCTTTTTGTCACCTCGTGTCTTGTTTTTCTTTTTTCTTAAGAAACATCTCTCTCTCTCTGGAAAGCTGGTGTTGCATGATGTTTTTTTTTAACCACATTCTCTCAACATTTTGAAATGCAATGTGTTTGATTTTGCATTTGATCCAGGTAGTGTTTTATTTGAGAGACATGTAGACACCCACATCTACTTCATTTCTCGTGTAATCATCCTGCTATATGATTTTCATTAGTTCCCTCTCTTCAGTCAGCAGGAGGTAACAGACATTTAGTTTTAGACGATGTTCTGTGGGGCTGTAATAGCTGAAGCTAAAAATAGCCATTCTGTAAATAAAATAGCCAATGTTCTACGCAATCCAATAAGCCGGGTAAGAACTCAAGAGACCTTCTTTATTTAGAAGTATTCTCTGGACTATAGGCATACTGTTTTCAACAGTAAATCCCAAATCATCTGGATGTAAGCAAAACCCACAAGCAGGCACATTTGCGTAAATGCATTCTCTTGTGTCTCACTTTGTATGCCTCTCCGTGTGGGTTCTGCTATGATTTGGTCGCCGTGTGTCAGGCGGAATGCCGCCCACCCCCCAAGCAGTCCAGATGGGCGGACAGAAGCAGAACCAGCAGCAGTACGACCCATCCAAAGGACCTCCGGTCCAGAACGCCGCCAGCCTCCACACCCCTCCCCCCCAGCTGCCGGGCCGGCTGCCCCAGGGAGCCCTCAGCATGGCAGGTCTCCCCATGGCCCTGTCCCAGCAGGCGCAGCTGGTGGAGAGCACGGCCCAGTGCGGCGGTCAGCTGCATGCCCAGGTGAAGCTGCAGGTGGCTGGCTCCATCCTGGCCCAGATCAGTCCCCACGCCCAGCTCCAGGCTCAGCTGCAGCAGCCTGGCCTTCACCTTCACATGCAGGCACAGCAGCAGACCCAGGCCATGCTACAGACAGGACAAGCGGTCAGTCTGCCTTTAAGCCCGTAGAATGCATCAAGAAAGTCAGGGAATTTAGTTTGAAGCATGTTTACATTTTGGTTATTGTGTTATTACATATTGAGATGTCCTTAACACATCTTGAAATGATTGATCTGAATGTTTCCATGAGTAGTACCTACGTGAAATACAACCATGATTTTCAGCTTGTTTATTGTTGCCATGCCATATCTACACAGACACTGCCCCCTGGTGGCCTGTTTTTCTCCATTATAGGTCATAGAAGTTCTGATATTAAGTCAGTGAATGTGATATGTGACTTAGAGTGGGAACACCATTACTTTAAATTGGCTGACCTGTCAGTTGAGTCGTAATGCCAGTTTTGCATTCCTCAGACGGTGGCTCTGGCTCGCCCTGGCGTTGACCCTGCCCAGCCCGCCCAGAGGATGTTGCCTAGCCCCATGACCTGCCTGTCTCTGGCCCCCCTCTCCGCCCCCAACTCTATTCCTTCCCCGCACACTGGCAGCCCCCTGCGCCCCGCCGTCTCCACCCTCACCCCGGGCACCCAGTCCAAACTGTCGGGCACCAACGGCACCTCGGCAGTCAAGATGGGGGTCTTCGGCCAGAGCCAGCCCGTGCAGCCCCCGCAGGAGGTCTCCCAGGATAAGCATGTGGAGCAAGCCAAGCTGGTGAGTGCAGCCAAAAGCCTGCGATATACTTGCTTTTAATTACGCGTACGCAAGATGGCTACCACGCGTGTAAGGCGCACATCCTGCGTTCCTTTGGAGCGTAGTTCGTGCACGTCCTCAGAAATTAACACATGACCGTGGGGGCAGTAAATCAGGGTAGGACAGACAGATCTGCAGCAGTTTCTGAACAAAGAACAACAATGGCGGGAAGTTTCAAAGAGAAGTTAGTAGAGCTGTGTACGATGTCTCCATGCTGCTACACATTTTACACGTTGGTTGTTGTTGTCTGCCCCCTACTGGATATATTTTAAATGCTCCAAGCATATGCAAGTATGTGAACAATGCCTTTCACGACACAGCCGTTTGGTCCACGTGTATGCCTTGCACAAAGCAAGTATATCGGGGCCTTAGCGGCCACCACCTAGGTGGCCGACGTGCCGTGGCTGTCAATGCCGACTGACGTCCTCTCTTAACGGCACAGGAGTGCCAGGTGCACCAGCGCATCTCCGAGCTGAGGAAGGAGGGCCAGTGGGTGGCCAGCAGGCTGCCCAAGCTCATGGAGGCAACGCGTCCCAAGTCCCATTGGGACTACCTCCTGGAGGAGATGCAGTGGATGGCGGCTGACTTTGCCCAGGAGAGGAGGTGGAAGGAGGCTGCTGCCAAGAAGGTAGGGCTGTGTGGGTGTGGCTATTGTGGGGGACGGGGCCTTGGATATTTGGGCTCGGTTCTCTATTTCTCTTCATGCTCGTTTGTGGTTGGTGGGTTGGACTGATTGGC
>JAODUE010000024.1:4018751-4042605 GCA_027564755.1 Amblyopsis hoosieri
GGTGGGGGTCCCGGGGCGGCGTTCAGTGGGGATGTTGGTGGTTGTGTGGGTGGTGGGGGTTGTGGGGTGGTGGGGGGGGGGGGGGGGGGGGGGGGGGGGTGGTAATCCCGGTTAATGTCTTCAATTCCATTCTCCTACAGTGGGATTAGCGAGGGGCTCTATCCCCGAGGGATTAGCCTGGCAGCGTGGCAGGAGCACCAGGCCTTCAACATAGGTCTTATGTAACCACAACTACAGGACCCAGGCACGGGGGCGTTGCACTAAAGATGGAACTGAATCTGGTCCTGCCATCTCTGCTCTTACTGTAACCACGGTGACACATTCTGAAAGGTCACCAAAGGCTACATGCAAACACACACACACACACACAGTTTCCAGTGTGTGTTTCATAGAGGCTTAGTTTCTCCCCTCTAATGTGTTTACACCGCTGCACTATACCCATCCCAGCGATGGCATTTCAGCACATGGGTGCCCTCCTCGAAGGTTGGCACGGCTGCATTCAGACGGATTGCCCTGGTCTTCGCCGCTCATAGTGACTGGCATCTCCAGCTAGGGATGGTCCATGTCTGAGCTGCTGAAAGCCTCTCTCCACCCCCTCTCTGTGCGTCTGCGCGCCAGAGATATGTGTTGCAAAGCTTCTCCCTATGTGCAGGATTGATTTGCAGGAGCTCGGCGTGTGTGCATGCGGCGTTGCGCGCTCGCGTGTGAGCTCCTTGGCTCGCGTTTATGTAAGTGCACTAATCTGGCAGGGTTTACTTGGGTGCAGGATAATGGCCTCCTCGCTGTCTGCTCTACTGGAAGAGTCCATTTAAAGGAGCAGCAGGTTGACGGGGGGCTGTATGAGCTCCTCCCCTCTCTCTCTCTCTGTCCGTCTGTCTACTGAATTGGAGATGGCACAGACCCATTTTGGCAAGAGCTGTGGAAGATTTGGCAAGCGCCTCACCAACCCCCCCCCCCACACACACACACACACACACACACACACACCCCTGCGCCGCTCTATCGCTCTGTCTCCTCTCTCCCTCTCCCTTGCTCTGTGTTGTTACAGACTGGGGAGAGGTCACATTCAAGATGAAAAGCAGGTCAGTCAGGAAAAATGTGAAAGCCTTTATGCTTTCTCATGGTATCAACGTCAACTCTCTCTCTCTCTGTCCTCTCCTGCTCTTTCTGTCCTCGCTTCTCTCTTGCTCTCAGCCACACTCCCTCTCCTCTCTGTTTACCCTCAGACTGGCTGTGTGTGTGTATGTGCTCGTTCCCCACAGTATTAGCGCGAGAGACAGCGGAAGAGACACACACACACACACACAACGTGCGCACAGATAAAGGGGTTGAGTGAGTGTACGCTCACTCATGCGCGTGTGCGCACGCATGTGTGTTTACACAGTTCTGCCTCCTGGCAGAGCAAGGTAGGGGGAGGAACGGACCGAGAGAGAGAGAGAGATCAGATGAGGGGAGGGAGCGGCTGAGCACACAGCACCGCCCCACAGTCCCACTTTGCTGTGGAAGTCTTGCTAGCCGAGCGCCATTAGGGGAGAGACTGTGCTCAGGAAGCGAGCAGCCCTCGCTGTCGACCCAGCACTAGCGAGCGTGAGAGTCGGGGGAAGAGAGAGAGAGAGAGAGAGAGAGAGAGGGGGGGCGAGAGGAGGAGGACAAGGAGGAGGGGGGCAGGAGCATGTGCCGCTTGGAGCGTCTCAACCTGACACCGGCTCAAGTATCCAGGCAGCGGCTGGAGGGAGGGGCGCCCGGTCTGGGAAGGCCAGCCCAGCGGCCCACCGGCTCACCAGTGCAGCAACAGGCATGTGGACACACCGGGGAGGGGGCGGGGCCAAGCGCCGCCCAGCAACGGCAGGTGTTGATTGGACCGTAGGCTGGGGAAGGGGAGGGGCGAAACGGGCAAAACAAGCGCGGAGCTGATGCGGTGCAGTTTCTACCACCAGCTGCTGATTGGACGAGTGAGGCCAGCGGGCTGCTGGGATTGTTTTTCTTGTGTTTAGCTGAATGGATCGGCCGTAGCTGGGAGTCATAATAGAGTGACCCTTGACCCACAGAGAGCAAATTGTACTTTTATTGCTTCAATGTCTGCCAGAGTGTGTGCGTTGTGGCTGGTCTTCCTCTTGGGAGTAGGCTGTAAAGGGCTAATAGTTGTCCCTCTCCTCTCTCTCTCTTTCTGCATCTACGAGCCCTGCTTCTCCTCACCCGTTGTGGTATTTTTGAATATTTCACCCAAAATAAGCAGTTCCACAGGTTATAAGTGCACCGCTGCTTTTTGTCGCCCCTGGCCGCAGACGTCCAGATTGTCTCTGCGTGTTGCTTTTATGTAGTGGCACTGAAGACTTCTCCACGAGGTATAGCGGACCCTCCCACGTTTTCAAGATGGAGTGTGGCTTCTCCTTCTTGGCTGATGGGCTTTCATTCTATCAGTAGGCGTTTAATGGAGGTGGTGTTGGACGGCTGTTGGACCTAGCGGTTACTTCAGATGAACAGTACAGAGGTGGTGTTTCGACACGCAAACGGTTCCTACCTCATTACAGTTTAGGAGGCATTGTATTTCTGTACATCTTCCAGTATTGGATCACGGGTAGTATAGTTTATTATTCTGTGCACATAGATAAAAGGTGTACTTTGTCCTAGGTTTGAAGTATTCAGTCTAATAATGCTAGAAAGGAGTTACCCCAGTGTATTAATTGAGCGCTGCCCATTTCAGCTAAATATAAATGCGACGGTTGGCTCTGGTCATGAGCTCCCTTATCCAGAATAATCTTGTACGGTTAGTGACAGGGCTGTAAACCTGAACCCTCGTTCCCCTTGGCGCGGTAGGCAGCGCGTCGTCCTATACGGCCTTCATTAAGCGATGAGACGCAGAGACCTGTGGACCGGCGTCCAAGGTTGTCGCTCTGCGTTTGGCCACGCGCCCACTGATAACCTAGCCACCTCAAAGAGACTGTCCCGGCTGCCACCAGGACCTGTCGGGCTGCCACAAGGAAGAAGTGGGTGGCGTGAGCCGAGCTGCTCGCAACGCAGCTGCTGTTTAATGAGCTGCCCTCAGCTTACTGCAGCTTACAGGGGATGTCTGTGTCTCTCTCGCTCTCTCTCCCCCTCTCCCTTTTCTCTCTGTACACACAGGCAGCAGTAGTGCTTGTGTGCCTAACATGGCAGGTTGATCTATCACAGCCCCAGGCCTGCACATAGCCCCCTCCAGCCTCTTGTGTAAGGCGCGATCATGTGGCCGACTGGGTAAAAGAGCAGGCCTTCTCAGAACTGGGTCACATCAGAATGTGACACTCACTGACCCCAGCGGCGAGAGCTGTTGATGTCATTATTTGGATGGACTGTGCAGGGTCTCTCTCTCTCTCTCTCTCTCTGTCTCTGTCTCTCTGTCTTGCTCTTGCTGTCTCTGTTTTGATCAGTCTATTTATTCTTCCTATCCTGTCTGGGTCTCTGGAGAGCCGCTCTCTTAGCAGCTGTTTGGAGACGGATGGTGGGGGATGGTGCTGTAGTAACATGGAGAGAAAAGACTCTTGCACCTAGAACTTTAGGGTTATGGCAGTTCCATTCTGTTTAACAGTGCAGTTCTGCCAAGAGCTTCCTCTCTGTGTGCAGGCAGAGGACTTTCAGCTCTCAGGGAGTTTCCCAGGGTAGTCTGAGGAAACGCGTCCTCCATGTTGCTGTGTGCCTTTGTTCCTAACGCTCCCGGTCCGTCTGCTCCTCTCAGGTCTTCTCCAGTATGGTAGGAATTGGTCCGCCATCGCTAAGATGGTGGGCTCCAAAACCGTGTCCCAGTGCAAGAACTTCTACTTCAACTACAAGAAGAGGCAGAAACTGGACGAAATTCTGCAGCAGCATAAAATGAAGTCGGTAAGTGTCCAGCCAGTCCACGCTGCCTGCAGTGCACTTTGAAAGAGCAGCAGAGTCATTGCCGTCTGAAAAGTGATTCTTTAGTCGCTGGCTGTGCATGCTGGCTGGCGTATTTAGTGTGCGTTTGTTTTGACCCAGGAGAAAGAGCGTAAGGCCCGGCGCAAGGGCAAAGCCGCACAGTGCGAGGAGGCCAGCGCTCCCTCGGCAGCCGAGGAGGAGGAGATGGAGGGCTCAGGGGGCAGCGGCAACGAGGAGGAGGCCCCGGAGGATGGCGAGGGTAAGTGTTGACATGGTCGCTGCTCTCCAGGGCAGGGCGATGTGGCCTGTTGGTGAACCATGCTGTTAGCTAGAGCTCTGTTCACCACACTGTTGTCATTTAAAAACGGGTCGGGATCGGTGTGGGTCTATCAAAGCTGTAGGGGGAGGAATTGAGAGGAATACGAGCCACACAAAACAACACCTGTTTGATACAGTGAAATATCAGTGCAAAAGCCAATGTTTTGTAAATTGTGTTGTAGAACTTTGATGTAGGTCAGCTCTGCGACCATGATGATCATGTACCACCAGGGCAAACATAATAGGACCCTGAGAAGAATGCCCGGGGTTGTTGACATGCATATAGGGTCTCTAGTTCCGCAGTAGCGTGCCCGGCGCCCCGGGGGGATTTGGTCCATCATCCCAATTGGTTTCGTGTTCCTCACTGTACGGCCAAACCTGATTAGACAGAAAACGTGGCACTCTGAGGAATCTGGCTTGTCAGAGCGGCGTAGGAAGGGGAGTGTACCGTGACTTACTTTCCTGCCCAGGCGGGGTGAACAACAGCTCGGACACGGAGAGCCTGCCGTCGCCGCGCTCCTCAGAGGACAGCAAGGCCAAGGAGGAGGGCAGCGGCAGGTCCAAGGCCGGCTCCAGCAGCGGAGACAAGGAGGTGGCCGGGGAGGAGAAGCCCCAGGTCCAGGGCCAGGGGGAGGGCCAGGGGGACAAGGCCATCAAGCAGGAGGTGAAGACTGAGGCGGGGGAGCCCTCTAAGGAGCCACAACAACAACAGCAGCAGCAGCAGCCTCCTCCGCCCCCCAGCGACTCCGCAGACAAGAAGCCTCCCGCTGGAGAGCCAGAGGAGGGGAAGAGCTCCGCCAAGAGCTCCAAGAGGGACCACGGAGCCAAAACAGGCTCCCGTGGCGACAGCGACTCTAGCGCCACCTGCAGCGCAGACGAGGTGGAGGAGAATGACAGTGCAGACAAGACCAGGTGATAAAACCCTTTTTCATATCAGTATTTATTTCCCCTCTTGACGCTAACCGCAGCCTGGGCCTTGTTCGTTGGTTCTCTAGATGTCCTATATCGCCACTCTGGCACACGCAGTCGTGGCTAATAAAGCAAACAGGGCTTTGGAGTGTTATTAGTTGCCTAGTTACAGTGTACAGCTGTGAGGGCACATTTATTAAAGCCACTGCATTGTTTTTCCCCCTCTCTCCTTATCACCAAGATAGATTTTGTTTCATGTGTGTGCATGTGAATAAAAATGGTGTGTGTGCGTGTGTGTGAGAGGCTGCAGAAGCGAGAAGTCTGTCAGTGCTGGGGGAGGGGCCAGGTGATTAGTCCTGTGTTTGCGCGCTATTTGTTCAATTCTTTCCATGACAGCACTGTGTGTGTGTGTGTGTGTGTGTGTGTGTGTATTGGCAGAGTCAAGGGAAACGCTGCCCTCTGTGCCAAAGCAAACAAAAGGGTGTGTGTGTGTGTGTGTGTGTGTGTGTGTGTGTGTGAGAGAGGGAGAGACATTGGGTTTATGATGTGTGCTAAAAAGGGGATGTGGATTTCCAGTTTTGAATCTTAACCTTACAGCCCTTTGGAACCACAAGCGTGATTATGAACGTGAACCCTGTGACATTTGCTTGTGGTGTCTTGCCGACATCCTTATAGTCTGTTTTAATTCATGAGCCATCAGCGCACGCTGGTGTCTGCTTGAGGGGGAGGGGCCGCTCTCACTGTCGAGGCGGAGACCCTATCAGAACCGAACAACAGAAAGAGGCCTCCCGTGGCTCATATTAAGGAATGTAGAATGTGGTGGAGAAAACTATGTGCTTTGTCTCTCACCCTCCACCTAGGATGACTTCCCCGCGGCCCAGCCTGCTCAACTACAGCCACGACGGCGTTATCTCCTCCACCATGCAGAAGCCCATGGACCTGAAGCAGCTCAAACAAAGGGCAGCCGCCATCCCGCCTATCGTGAGTCACCACCTTTCACCACCTTTTTTTTCCCTCCCTAATTTCTCCTCCTCCTCTTCTTTATGTCTATATACTCCAGGAAACCCTAGTAATAACGCGCACACACACACACACACACACACACACACACACGCGCGCGTGGTATTGAGCTCCCCCTCCCCATGTCATCTGCTTCCAGAGATAACAGTATGGCAGCTGAAATGGTTCAGTCATATTTGTATTAGATAATGTGTCCAGATGGAAGAGCATGGCTTGGATTGGCTCCCGGAGAGGTAACAAGATGCTGTGCCATTAGGCAGAGAGAGAGAGAGAATGGGCCTATGTGTGTGAGCTGTTAAAGCCATCAGATATGGACGTCTTGGTCCATATGCTGGCCAGGTATACTAGCAGTATTACTGTACCCTGTGTGACTAGTATGTATGACCCTTTGCCAACCTGTGTGTAGATGCCGGAGGCGTCCATGCAGGGCGGTGCGCGCGGCGCGGGCATCATGGCGTCGCTGCCGCCCCACGCCCTGGCTCTGTACCAGCAGCAGATCACCATGGCGCACGGAGAGTACTCCCAGCAGCAGCAGCAGCAGATCCCAGGTCAGCCTAACAAGCAGCAGCAGTACCCTCCGCAGACGGACAAAGACAGGGAGAGCCTCCACAGTAGCAGCCCCCGGGTCAGGGCGCGAAGCCCCTCCTCCTCCTCCTCCGGTGACAAGGATGGTGAGAGACACGCATGGCCTCCGGAACGAATGAAACGCATTGGCAATATTTGAGAAGCCATGTTAGCAGTTGAACACTGGACCTTATTGACAATGCTTTGAATCAGACGAGGAGACATCTTGGGTTCAAACGTTGTCAATAATGATGTTACGCAGACTCTGTTTGTTAGAGGAACTCCACATAGCAGGCTGACTTGTTACTGATTAAAATGTCCACTAGGAAAGCATATCAATTGTGTAACATTCAGTGTTGTTGCCTGTGTGCATCTCGGCACCCTTTCTTTTTCTTTTGCAAGCTTCCTCTGCCTTCCTCCCCTACCATGGCGTCATGGTGTCTTTTTGCATGGCTGCTAATCCCCATTCTCAGCTTGTTGCAGTAGCACCATTGAGTAACATGCTATAATTGATGCGGTATATGATTTATTTTAGGGGGGTGTGTGTTAGTGTAGCATGAATGGCCCTGCTTGGCTTGTACCTGCAAACAAGCTCTGCACAGGAAAGATCTGGTCTTAGACAAACGGTGGGTTGTTAGTGACACGTCTACCCTGTGATGTAGTTTCAGCAGTGTGCATTCTACTTTTACTTAGTTGGTCCTTGCCATATGCGCTCACCTTGAGCCTACGCTCTCTGGAGTTAAGGGGATTGGAGAGTTTCTTTCTGGGACACTCTTTGAGAGGGTCCTGATGGATGATCTGGTATTGCTACTGACCCAGAAGGGAATATAGACTAGCGCAGAGCACGTACAATAGGCTTTAGGTTTTGTGGCAAAACTAAAGGGGACATTGTAGGATTTGTATTACTAGAGATGCACCGATCTGGATTTTTTTGGCCGATGCGATTGTCAGTCTGCAATATCAGCCGATACTGATTTTATACTATTTATATATGTATTATTCATATATTTAAGATAATTTTTTGCTCCCGAACCATTTTTACTCACTATGAGCTCATTTTTTACTCCACCTGCAAGTCCTGCACCTATATGTAAACAGCACAATCATGGCTAATGTGTTTTGTGAAGTATAACAGTTATGTCAACAGTTAAATCATGAAATATGAATAAACATATGTTAAATTCCTTTACAAAAATATTTTTTAACATTGAGTATAGTATATACACAACATATTTTACAACAACAAAGTGTTGTAATATAATATTGATAAAAGTAATATTGATAAAAGTGGGGGGGGGGACTCCATAAATTATTGAAATATGAACATCCTGACAAGCTCTACAAACTATAATTTACCATCTCTCTCATTCTGTTCTGTCCTCTAATACCTGATTTGACAAAAATCTGTCAACCTGTGGGTTGTTTTTTTTCACGGGACATTTGGTCTGAGCTGACTGATTCATGTATCGCAGAACTCGGGAGAATGTGCTCAATTACATGTATATTGAAGGATCTAACAAATCACGAGTTTAAGCTTAAGTTTGCTTAAGTTTGCCGACGAACGAGTGCCGCCATCTTGGAATTTCGAAGACGGTCAAAAACCTGAAGGTTTGTCAAATACATCAGTTTTAGAATAGGTTAAACAGTATCCACGTTACATTCATTTAAAGAAAGCAATGTCTTTCTATCCCTCCCGCGACAGCTATTTAATTGACAATAAAAATCGGTTTTCCATATCGCCATTAGAAAGGATAGTCGGACTGCCACCGATCTCGTATTTTGAATGGAAATCGTCCGGTTCCGATCTGCTTCCGATCTATCGGTGCATCCCTAGTATTGATGCTCCGTTCTCTAAAAATCTAAATGTCCTGACCACCGCTATGTGTATCTTCTTGTGACGTAGGCGAGTGTGAGAAGGGCATTGTGGGTGGTTGTGATGAGCTGCTGTGTCTGTGTCCCTGCAGAGCTGGAAGGCAACGAGAGGTGGTTACAGACTCTGCTTGACGGATTGCGTAGGTTCACTCCCTTTACACTCCGTACACTTCCCTCCTCCACGCCACACCGCACCCACCAGCCCCGCTCACCTGCCTCTCTAGTGCCATCACTGTACAATTAAACTATAGCTGTGGATTTGATGTGCAAATACAGTGTGAGTGTGTGTGTGTTTGTGGTGACACCACCTTGGCTGGTGGAATAAGTGTGCGCAGATGCTGCCAGATGCTGACTGAGTCCTCCTGATGGTGGTTGATGATGATGATAGAGAGGTGTTGACAATGTTGAGTTTGCAGGGGCCATGGGAAAGCATTAATTAAGTGAATGATTAGCTTTAAACCAAAAGCTGTGCTTCAGCCTCCCCCTGCTGAACGTGTGTGTGTGTGTGTGTTTCAGACAAGTCCCGCTCCTTCTCTCCTCACGTGGAAGCCAAGAAGCAGGCGTTGGGCCCCGATGACCCCCGGGCCTCTACCTTGGGTCGGCAGGGACTCTCCCCTTACCCCATGTCCCCTCGAGACATGGCCAAGATCAACCATGAGCCACACCTCCTGCACTACAGCTGTGAGTAGGGTTGGGTATCTTTTTTTAATTTATTTTTTTTTTTTTTACATTTTCCGGTTCCAAATCGATACTTTTAAAACGGTTCCGGTTCTTAAACGTTGCCTGAACCAGTTCTTAGTCATTATGATTCACAGTAATTTATTGACTGTTCCTAAGCCTCCAGCGCTGGCATTTGTCATGTTTACACTTTTACAAGGCAACTTCCATTTAACAGGACTTATTGATAACAATAAGCCATGTAACTTTTTTATCTTTAGAGATGAATTTAGCCTTCAGATGAACAATAGTTGGCCTATGCACACAGATTTGCTCTGCATGTTTTTATTTAAAAAGATATTGATGTGTGTGTGTCGAGTAACTTGACGTCTTCCTCTGGCACTAAATAGAATGGACGACCCCGCAGACGTACGCCATCTATAGGTAGTTTACCGTGACAGATTATACAGTAGCTCAGTCTCTAGATTAAAAGAATAAAAAGGTACGAGTGAACGTTTTTTGCACACGCAAACATGCTGGCGCACCGGCATACATCACAGGGAGATCGATCTGTCTGTCTGTCTGTCTATCTAGATTATATCTATCTATCTTATATCTATCTAGATTATCTTCTTATGTCCGTTTCGGAGCACCAAAGGGAATATATATCGCCATGACTGCCCTATACACAAAGGTTCCAGTGATCCAAAAAAATACATATCTGGTCTTTTTTTTTCGCCATGCTGTTCCTCCTTAGTATTAAATGTTCCCACAAAATGCACAATGCCCAGTGTACCTGCCACGCGTGTTAAGTATCAGATAATTCTATGGTGCTAAAACGCACATTATTTTAGTTTTTGACCCACAATTTTCAAACTAAAACATATAATGTAGATTTATTCACTGGAATTAAATGGCTGGCATCTGCAAAATCTGCGTTTTAATTGGGTCTGGTAGAAAACGATCATATAGGAACCGGTGCCCAACCCTAGCTGTGAGGTTCTCCCTGCTCTCTCCCTGCATAGTCATTGCTTGTCATAGAAGTTGGCTTGGTTACTTGCTTACTGAACATTGATGGACTGTCAATCATTAGGACTCGGTGGTTAAAGAGTTATACGTTACACAACAAACTGACCCGTGAGTGTGTGTGTGTGTGTTTCCGTCAGCGTTCCAGCCAGCGGGCCACGCTGCCCATCCTGGTCTTGTGCAGGACGGTGCCAGGCTGGCAGCAGTCAGACCGCTCCACATACCAGAGCCACCTCCTCTCATATCCTCCTCTAAGCCAGGGGGCTCCATCACACAGGTAGAGCAGGGCAGCCACACATACTGTAGAGGTCTTGCTTGACAGCTTATTCTAGTCCCAGAAATTACAACATTGTGTCTCATATATTAATTATTAATCATGTTTTTTAGGGCTGTCAGTGTTATCGTTATTAATAATTTTTACCTACAAAATAGGTCAGCTTTATGCAATTGTTTGTATTTAATTAAAAAATAAAATAAAGAAAACGTTTAGATAAAATTTTGAACATAAAGAATATGCGATTTATTAATCGCAATTAATCATGCGGAGTGTGCGATCAATCACGATTTAAATTCTGACCGTGCTAATTTTGCTTTCAAGACTGGTGTATTAAAACAACCGCTGCATTCCTCAGGGCACCCCAGTACAGTTGCATAGCCCAGCACATGGGTTGGACCATGGGAAGATGCACCCCGCACCAATGGGTTTGTCTTGGATGGATCAGAGGAAAGTGGGTGAGTCCAAGTGTCTGGAGTGGCTGAAGCACTCCCAGCCTTGGTTTGCTGGTGAGTTGCCCTCTACTTCTAGCACTGCCTATCATTTCCCTTATTTCATACCGTCACCCTTGAAACGCTAGAACTTTCTGTTGTGTGTTGTCTGGGAAGATGTGCATTCCTTACTACTTGTCCGTGTCTTGTAATGTTGATTTTGGCTTTCAAGCTTTCTTCTTCTGTTGCACACAATGTCAGGGTGTGTGTGTGTGTCAGTGTAAGTGTCTGAAATATAAATGGAAGGTGTGCCCAAAGGGTTATTTAAACGCACGGCCCGCGACGCCCCTGACGTTTGTTTTTTCTTTCCCCCCTCCCCTTCCCCATATACCCTCTCAACCCCACGCTGACCTCCGGCACAGCAGGTCCTTATCCGGTTGTCAAGCAGGAGCAGTTGTCACCGCGCTGCTCATCCTCCCAGGCTGAGAACCTGTCCACCCAGGGGATGCCCCACGACAGCACCTCCGTACGCGGTGGGTCTCATGCAGACATCCATTATGATACATTAGACTTGACTTCCTGGTCCTGGAGTTATAGATTAGTGCTGTACCAAAACGATTTATATTATCCTCCCAGCACTATTATAGATGTCTCCCCGCTCCAACACACCTGATTCAAATGAATGGGTCATTATCGATCCTTGCAGAAGCCTGATAACAGCCTATTCATTTGAGTCAGGTGTGCTTAATTACACTAAATGTAAAGCTTTAAAGTTTTAAATTCAAATTAATTGTTGAATTTGCAGGTTCTGGGCCCGCAGTCCAGGGGGGTAGCATCACTAAGGGCATCCCGGGGACCAGAGTACACCAGGACCCCCCTATTTCTTACCGAGGGGGCTCCATCACTCAGGTACGCAAAATGTGTAAAGTGTAAATGTATGAATTGTCGAACCACCCATGATTTTACTGCAATCACACAGAGAATCGGCAGTTCTGTTGGGTTAATGTTTGTTTTCTCGTCACGTGCTGGCTAAACACTCTCGCCCTTGGCTGAAAAGTCTCACTGGGCTGTTGGTTTGTGCACCTCAGATGAAATGAGCAGCAGCAGGCAAGTGTTGAGCGGTCACAAGGCAGGATCCCTCTGCTATCGTGACGTAACCACCGCTCCTGCTAGCAGCGGTTGCCCTAGCACCAAGTACACAATGTACCACGTCTGTTCCTTTCCTTTATTTATGTGTGTACTCTGGACGCCGGCTTAGCCCAGTCACTGATATGCCTTCTTTAATACAGCGGCTAACTGGCCTTCAAGAGAGAGCTTTTGCTTGGGGGTGGGGAAGGGCTGTTAGCCACTCAGATAACCAAGAAAAAGGGCAGAGAGGTCATATTTAATCAGACCGTAGTAGAGGTTGCACGGCTCATTTGTTTGTGTAGCTGACTGCTACATGTAGGTGGATTGATTTCTGTGTGTGTGTGTGTGTGTGTGTGTGTGTGTGTGTACGCACACCGGATAGATGTGCGCGTAGATGTCATGATAAGTTGGTCTTGCATTTCCTGGAGGTTAGAGGAGGGCTGTCGTGGTCAGGGTCATCTGATCCTTTGACACCCCCACACCCACACAGACACCTCCACACACGCGCACGCACACACACACACACATCCCAGTCTTTAGCTGCCTGGCCCCTGACCTTCAGCTGTGGCTCTTTTTTGGAAAGAGCTGTAATCAACACACAAGAAATGTGATCTTGGGCACTGAATGTCCCCCCCCTCCCCTCCCCACCATTGTATGCCACCGAGGACATGGCCATTCCACATTGGGATACCAGCCACCCGGCACTCTTTAATAACCCCTGACTGTCGGAAATGTGAATAACTCTAATAATATATTTAGCTATGTTAATAAAAATACAAAAGAGAAAATAAATGTCGTCATATAATGAACAACAAATTGGTTTATTTTAGACATTTCTAAATTTGTATAATATATTTCAAAACTAAACTAATTAATTTAAGTGCAATTAGGACTGTTGGGAGATTCAGGTACAAATAGTCCTTGCCATAAAAATCTCCGGTTCTGCATTGGGTTGGTGCATTTTATGCTCCAATTGCTAATTACACCACTTAATATATTTTTTTCTGTGGTATTTTGTGCATTACTGTGAGGTGTGTGTGCGTGCATGAGTGAGACTATCATGCACTGTATATAATAACATGAATGGCGTATGTTTCACATATTGACCCTGCATTTCATTTTCTTTAGCAAAATACAAAACTTAAATCAAGCTTTAGACTAAGCTCTTATTGCTTTAATCACTGGACTGGCTTATGTGGGTCCTTTCACACAAGGAGCAGCATAGGCCTACCTTTAGCAATTGTTGTTCATTTGACAAACGAGGTGAGATATCGCTCCACAGGACAAGTTGCAACATTCACTTAGATTCGTTTAGTTTTATTTTGATCGGTGGATGGTTCGGCGTGGACCCTTTGAAGGATTATAAATTGAGGAATGGACACATTCTGACTTAATGACCGCTTCCAACATCAAAAGGTATGAGGCTCTTCTCGTCGCCTTTGTTTACATGCCGGTAAATCTGAATTAGGTTTACTTTGATGTAAAAATGATCTGAATAATCGCACGATCAAGCGTGACACAAGTTTAAATCATATACATGTGGTTTAAACATGTTTATATGGGCAAACCCTAGTCTTCATGTCATGTCCACTGCATGCGTGTGCGACAGTAGGCCTACACAAACGCATTGCACAGTTACTATAAATTAAACAAAGCTTCGATGCAAATATGTAATTTGCATCTAGAATTTTGTCTAATCGATTTTTTAAATATATCGTTTCAGCCCTAGACTGCACTAAGCCTGTTGCCACAATGCTGCCTGTTGTCTGCAAGCGTCCACTTCTTATTTAGGAAGTGCTTGTTCCTTGTAGGAATATTATCTGTAACTAGGCTTTTTTTTTCTTTCAGACAGAACCCTGTGTTAATATAAAGCTGCACTAATCAACATGTGCTCTGTGTGTGCACTGTGCTTTGTGATGGCACAAAATGCATTGCTCTCATCTCACCACAGGGCACGCCAGCAGATGTGCTGTACAAGGGGACGATCACCCGCCTGATCACAGAGGACAGTCCCAGTCGAGCTGAGAGAGAGCGTGACGAGGCTCTGTCCAAAGGTCACGTGGTCTATGAGGGGCACAGTGCACACATCCTGGCATACGACCGTGAGTACCTACCTTGGTTATGGGACTGGGAAGACTTTGGTACAGGGTCCAGTTCCATTTGGTGTATGATAAACCCTTACTGTAGTAGACATTAGACAAGCATAATGGTTTCTGTTAGTGATGCACCAATCTGCAAAATTTACACATACAAATTTTATACTTTTCTATATATATTTTTCATGAATTTAAGGTACATTTTTTACTGTTAATGCATGAAATCAAGAAAAGGCTAAATCAATGGTGAATTAACAGGCGTTTAACCGACGTCGGTTTTCTGTATCGGCCATTATTAGAAAGGAAAATCTCACTACCACAGAGTGGAAATCGTCCGATTCCGATCTCCTGCCGATCGATGGGTGCATTCCTAGTATCTGTATACACAAGCACCCTTTTTGGTAGTTTCTTGGCCCTCACATAATCTGTGCTGCTGTTTTACTCTTTTCATGGAGACCTCAATTCTGTGTGGTTTCTTCCCGTTAGGCTCAGCTTCTCAGAATCCTAAAGAGGAGGGCCGAGGGCCCGGGCAGCCAGGGGACATCCTGGGCCTGAAGCGTCCCTATGACGTCATGGAGGGGGGCATCTCCAGAGGGCTGCCCATGAGGGACAGCTTGTCTGCAGCCAACTGTGAAGGTAAGAGATTGGGTTGTGTGAACTCTCTAGATCCTAAATCCTGGGCTGTTATCATATAACAAGAAGGTATAAGAACGCAAAGCAGACGTTGCAACATTGGGACTCACACGAGGGACCTGGTTTCCCGAAGCGCCACGATCTAAAGATTAACTTAAGTGCCACGTTATTTTATCGCCGCATTTCCCGAAAGCATTGTTGTTTGCTTCCCACGTTAAATCAATTGTAGATTAACGAGGGCTCCGGACCAGTTGATCGTAACAGGACCGTTGCCGTAGATGTAAATAAATGCTAACTAAAAGCTATTGACAATGTATTTACACCACTGTAAATTGAACTTGATTGCTAAACAAGCCCTGACCTTAACCCAGACCTAACCAGTGAAAATACAATATTCTGGATGACCTAATCTTAAAATGGAACTACACCAAGGCGTGGACTAGCGACTGGGCGTCTTCTAGCGATAGCCTAATCACAATTTCTGTCGTCGCGATTGTGCGTGTTGCTCTTTCAGCTAGTTCACACCAGGTGCAAATTGACACTTAATTTCACCAGCTTTCACTAAAATAATATACTTATAATAATATCAATTGCCTATTTTTGCCAGTATGGACATGAAATAGGTCTTACATTGCATTCATAATGGTCTTAAAAAGGTCTTAAAAAGTCTTAAATTTAACTTGATGAAACTTGCTGAAACCCTGTAAATTACATAATATTTAGTTATGCTATCAATCTCATTGAGTGAAATACACATAATCAACATGTATTTACATTATCCAAGTAAAATTCTAGTATGCTACCTTGGATAGCTCCGGTAACGCGTTGTTAAATATACACTTTATTAACGAGCAAGTTACATGCTGCTTCAGGAAACAGGCGTAAGTCTGTCGTAGCTAACAGACTCTTAAGGCAGCGCGCAACGTTAAACCATCTTAAGTGTGTTGCTATCGGGAAACGGGGACCTGATTCAAAACACATGGGTGGGGTGGTGGGCATAGGACTGTTTCCATGGAGTAGGGGACTGAACACAGAACTAGAACATTTGATCATGTTAGATGATAATGATGCTTTTATTAAATCGTCATGTTAAATTCTCTTGCCCCCACCTCAACCTCAGGTCTGATTGGTCGAGCCATGCCTCAAGAGAGAGACGGTCCACATCACACCCGCTACAAGGACGCTCACCACATTCGTGGCTCTATCTCGCAAGGTAGGACAAAAACACTAGGATGCCCATCCTGCATATTTCTTACATCGGGATGGCTGCATCAGTCAGCAAAGGACGATCCTACATAGAAATCAGATCAGTCTTATGCTTATCTCCCATAGCAGACATTCTTCTGTTGCTTCAGCTCTTGTAGGAGAGATGCATTATTTTAAACTGGCATTTCCTTGACAAGTGACAGGTGTGCGTGGAGATATACATTGGCCAGTAATACTGCCAGAGCCCAGCAGTCTCCATATGAAATGAAATATGGCACTCTAAGCAATGTGTCAGCATGTTCAATCTTTCAAATGAATGGAAAGGAGGAGGAAACCTGACAGATAAAACATTTGAAGATTGTCTGGTAGTGCTGTTTACATTGTATTCACTTTTACTACAAAAGGCTGTTTATCTGAAAGCAAATTAACCAGATGATACTATTATTCCAACATTTATAGTTTGCTTTATCAAAAAAATGATATATTAACACATTTCCTCACTGTATTCATTCTAAAGAGTGATTTCCCTGATAAATATGTTGTAATGAACAATATAATGTGGCTCTAGTTATTTGACACACTTCTGCCTATATCTGTTCAAATGTTTTTTCTGAGCAAACCCTTTACATATTATCATTGAAACATTGACACAGCCAATTATGCTTGCTATACACATGCTCACAAAATATACACGCTGCCTAGGCTAATGTTAAATTGTTGCTTCAATTGTTAGGTGCAGTACGGTGTCTTTTTTCTACAGTGACAGTTGCTGTGTGTATTAATGCATTGTGACTAGTGAGCTGTTGCCTCACGGCCAAAGGCATTGTTTTATCGTAAAGCAACACAGGTTTGAAACTCGCAGTCTTTCATCCAGGTATACCTCGCCACCTGGATGCCCAGGAAGGCTACATGAGGCGGGAAGCAAAGCAGATGAAGCGTGAGGCCTCCCCACCCCGTGGGCCTGGCTCGCTGGCTGACCCCATGAAGGGCCGCGACTCCTTGGTGCCCACCGTGAAGGAGGCCGGGCGCTCCATCCACCTCATCCCCAGAGAGGAGCTGAGGCAGCCTGCCAAGGAGGGAATCATAACACAGGTCAGTTGCCGTAGCATCATGTAGACCAGGGGTGGGAAATCCTGGTCCTGGAGGGCCATTTGAATCAGGAGTCCCCACCCCTGATGTAGACCGTATGAAAATAATATGGCTTTAACATGCTAGGTGCTGAAAGAACAGGGTTAATTCCCAGATGTAATGCAGGTGACCAGATATGTACTGGTATTGTATCTACCGTGTAATACTCTTACTAATGAATAGCAAACATTAACCCCTTAATCATATTGATTTTGAGGTATCTGTATAGTTACCTTACATTCAGCACTATATAAGGCATACCATATATAAAACATGTTAGAATAGGTGTGCACGTCTGGCTTGTAAGGGCTTCAGCACCCTCTGTATAACTCTGCCTTTCAATTACCCAGCTGTATTGGCGCCTTCCCATGCTACTTAGCGTTGATCACCATTGGCTGCCCTCTGTCCACCTCCTCTGCCAGGGTCCTCCCATGAAGCAGGAGGCGTCTGGCTCGGCCAAGCGGCACGACGTGCGCTCCATCATAGCCAGCTCCCCTCGCTCCTACCACAGCGTGCCGCCACACATGGACATGCGCGCCGACAGAGGGCGCTACGAGGAGCCGCCCAAAGGCCGCCCCAGCGCCGTGGTCAGCACGGCCAGCTCCATGGCTCGCTCCTCGCCGCTCACCCTGGGACCCGAGCAGGGGGGCAAGCCCCACCACAGCCCCCTGGGCTATGAGGACAAGAGCTCCCTGAGGGCCCCTTACCCTGTGCCCCCCCACAGGGGCTCCCCCGTGTCCAGGGAGTCAAACCAGCGGCAGCACGACGGTATGTGTACGCCGTGCTGTCACACCTCCCCCCTCTTCCTGTCACATTTCTTAGTTTGTGGTTTCCCCCGCTCCAGGTTCCAGTAAACCCCTCCCTCAGGAGCGCAAGGCCACGCCCACGCCCAGGGAGATGAGTGCCACCAAGTCGCCCCTCCCCAGCGTGGCAGAGCAACAGGCCTCTCTGGCCAACTACGAGCGACTGCTCCAGGGCCTGGGCGCGGACGTGTACCGCGGCCAGATTCCTCTGGCCTTCGACCCGTCCAGCCTGCCCCGCGGCATCCCCATCGACCCAGGCACGGCCAATACACCGCTTCCCCTGGATGACTGTTGACTCCTCTGGTGTGAAGCCACCGTCATCTAACACGGTTATGACCTCCCTCCACACAGCCTACTACCACCTGCCTCGCCACCTGACCCCCAACCCGGGCTACCCCCACCCTTACCCCTACCTGATCCGGGGTTTCCCCGACACGGCGGCCCTGGAGAACCGGCAGACGCTGCTCAACGACTACATCACCTCCCAGCAGATGCACCAGTGGCCGGCCACCGCCGCAGCCATGGCTGCCCAGCGCACGGAGATGATGAGGGGCCAGCCCCTGCCCATGCCCTACTCAGCAGCCCCGCGTGGTGAGCCCCAGCCTCCCCATTAAGGCTGTTCCATTATGGTGGAAATCATAATCGCCGTTATTTAGGTCGATATCGAAATCGCCATGTAGGCCTGTCACGACTTATCGTGCGATATATGGAAATAGCCTCGATCGTGTTTCTGACCGCGATAATATTGTACGCGTGTTGCTGACGTAAGACAGTTAAAGTGCGGCGCTGCTCCTGTGCCTCAAGGCCAATGGGTTTTCTATTGTTTAGGTAAAGGTATTGTTCCCGACGACTGCATTATTCCAGCCAACTACATTTAGAAGAATAAATGCAAAAATAGGGCATTTGTTTATTCGCTTCAAGGTTTGTCCCTACCTACTTTGCCAAGAAATGAAACTGGTGTAACCAATCACAACGAATAATTAATGTCACACGACAATAGCGGAACAGTTTGAGTTCGCAGCAAACAGTTTGGGGAGGTAGTTGGATGAAGGGTGACAGTTTCAATCTAATGTTTACACAAAAAGTTAAACATTAAACAACCTTTACCACGACAGCATGTTGAATGCTTATTTTGACACTAGGCTACTATTAATATCAAATGTTTCCCGTGTTTCAGTTAAACTTCTCCCTGCTTCCCTTGTCCACTCGTCATTCCACACTTGTCTTTTCTTGTCTGCCCTTATAATGACAATAATATTGTTTATCGTCATTATTTCTGGGACAATTAATCAACAAAAAATAGTTATCGTGACAGGTCTATCACCATGATTTAGAACATTGCCACTGTTGCAGTGGGTGGAGCGGGGCAGCAGGTGATCCAGAAGTTGATTGTTCGAATCCCGCTAACTCCTCATCAAGTGCTAAGGTGTCCTTATGCAAGGCACCTAACCCTAGCCACTCCTGGTGGTTTAGATGGCACCTTGCATTGCAGCCATCACCATTGGCGTATGGATGTGTGTGTGAATGTGATGCAAGACTGTATAGCGCTTTGGGTGGCCAGAAGGTTGGGAAAGCGCTATGTAAATGCAGTCCGTTTACCATTTTACACAATTACTCATCGACTTTGGAAATATGTTACTGAAAGCAGTGACTGAACAATGAAACAGCTCAATCAACAGTAGAAACCCCTTCAACTGTGATATTTCCCTTAATACGTGTCCCGTTGATCTTATACTGTCACCCCGGGAGTAAAAAATCGCGAGTAATCGCGATTAAAGTGCGATTAATTGCACAGCCCTACCCCATTTGCGTTTGCATAGTTTAACTAACGCCACGCTGTGTTATAAAGTCCTCTTGACCCTCCTTCCTGTTCCCCAGGGATCATCGACCTGTCTCAGGTGCCCCACATCCTGGTGCCTCCCTCTGCAGGAGCCTCGGGCTCCCCCATGGACCGCATCACCTACATCCCCGGGGGAGCGGCTGCCTTCCCAAACAGGCCATACACAACCTCGCCCATCTCGCCTGGTAGGATGAGGTCCACACACACACATACAGAGCCAGGTTCACCTGCCTTGTAACCCCCCTACCCTGCACTGTTGACCTGTGTGCGTTTCCTTCCACAGTCGGCTCCTCCCACATGAACAAGATGCAAGGCACGCCCTCCTCTGCCGAGAGGGAGCGAGAGAGGGAGCGAGAGAGGGACCGCGAGCGAGAGAGAGAACGGGAGCGGGAACGCGAGAGGGAGCGCGAGAGGGACCGCGACAGAGACAGAGACCGCGAGAAAGGCGGCTCTCACGGAAACGTGGAGCACGCCCCCATCTGGAGGCCAGGTGCGACTGCATACACACTACATTCTCCCCAGAATGTACAGGAATACACATGTGTTTTACAGGGTTCCCACGGGTCATGGAATTTAAGTCTATTCCAGACACGGAAATGTTTTGGGTCAAGTCATGGAATATCAGGGAATGTTATTTGCAGCAAGTTTACATGATAGTTGCCATTGCTGGACTTATTATTAGATTTTCACGGTTATGTACACACTAATGTGAACACGTGCCACATTGTGTGCATGTTACTTCCCCAAACAAGACACCAAATGGGACAGAGCGTGCAGCGTGCCTAGGGTATTAGACTCAGCAGGAGTAACATTAAGTGAGATAAGTTGATACAGGACAATTTGAAAACACATAATTCCTGAGATGCATTATATCTGTCACTTGGTGCCTGCAGCTCGTGTTTTCCTAAAGATATTTCCGTCATAAACATATGGAGAAAAGGGACAAATGGGTGCTTTTAAAATGGACCAGAATGCAGTTAAATGAAGTGTTTGATGCTCAAAGTTTCCCGGATGGAGGACCCTCACACCCCCAGCATAAGGAGCTCTCCCCCCTTACAAACCCTATTTAACAACTTTCATTACCTTTTGCGAAATGTAACCTTCAACTTCAGTTTGCATATTGTTGCCATTCTGTGTGTCCCTTTTACACAGCCAATCTGGTGGTCTGAATGTCAGGTTTGTTTTCATTGAAAAGTCAGGGATGAGTCAGGGACCCGGTTTTTAACGTGCTGCTGTCTGGTGTAGGAACGGAGCACAGCTCTGGGGGCAGCAGCGGCAGCTCCGTGAGGCCGTCTGCCCACTCCTACAGCCACCAGCACTCCCCCGTGTCCCCCCGCACCCAGGACAGCGTGCAGCAGAGGCCCAGCGTCCTGCACAACACCGCTGGCAAGAATATGTCTGTGAGCGAGCACTCTGGCTCCTCTGTGCTGAGGTGAGCTCCGCCCACTCACACAGTGGCCCACTCCTTTCCAGGGTTGGAAAGTAACTGATTACTTATTTACTGAAGTTTTGATGATTACATTTTAGGAGTATTTTCAGAATTAAAAGGAATGTTTGCAGAAGAACGATGGTAATCGAAAAATTGTTATATTTACCAGACTAAAATTATAATCCGTAACAGATTACTAACATTACAAAAAGTAACCAACCAAACCCTGCTCCTTTCTTACATACGGTGTGTCTGTCTGGTGTGTTAAAGAGAAGATTCCTATATCATGATATTGGTTGACTGGTGATCACCGTGGTTACCTATGGATGCCTTCTGTTTTGCTCCGCTAGGCCTGTGCCCTCGGGATCGAGCCGCTACCCAGGATACCCCGGCCACCTCCAGAGGACAGGCCTGCCCCCAGAGGCCTACCCACCTGGCATGGATGTCGGCGGGGCCAAAGAGCTGAGCCGCGACATTGGCAAGAGCAGGCCAGGGATGCCCAAGCACCTCCAGGAGCAGCACGGGCCCTCCAGTAAACCTGAGCCCAAGCTGCTGGGGCCCATGTACCCAGGCTCTTATGCCCAGGTCTCAGGCAGGCTGCCCCCCCAGTTGGACACCCCCCCCGGCCGTGGAGAAAGCGGTACCCCTAGTAGGGAAAAGACTCAAAACAAAGCGGTCTCCATTCAGGAACAAGAGCTCCGAGCACTCGGTAAGACCACCATGACTGCGGCCAACTTCATAAACGCGATTATCATGCATCAAATTTCTTGTGAAACGGGGATGCCAGAGACGGGCTCGCTTGTTGCCAGCGGCGCCACTGATGGTAAGATGCTCTGGATGCCAGGGTCCCCTTATCACAAAGACCCTCTCCCGACCGCCTGTGGCCTATTTGCACGCTGTGGTGGTTGGCATTATTGAATCAGTCCAATTCATTTACATTTGCTTGAGTTCTGTTTTGTAGCGCTGTAGCCTTTTATTTTATTTTTCTGTTTACTGAAACAGCAGCAGCAGCATCATCATATTTTCCTTTAGAGATGTCAAGACCACCCAGGGTGCCCTTTGGACAAACAAGAGACCGTGCACAAGCTGTAGAGCAGAGTATCTAATGCTGTCACCTTATTTCTCTTTTGCCTTCCAAAATAAGGTGGCTAGATTTCCTATCGCTGTGGCACCTCGACACATTCGGTAATAGACTTTCCGAGAAGGGAAGCAAGCCCCCAGGTGCCCTTTAAGATGACATTTGTACAATTCGGCTGGTGGGACATGGCGATGGGACATTTGCTGCTTTTCTTTTCATAAGAGGAGGTGACTGAACGCTGTGGCACCCTCTCCCCCTCCCCTCCATGTCGACAAGAAGCTTTTATACATCTCTATTAAGGCCATCTTAATGCCAGTAGCATGATTGTTCCACAACATACCACCTGTCAGGCAGCCTAATGTACAGGGTGCATTATACAAATGACAAGACATACTGGTACTAGTACTGGTAGTGCCTATTGACCGTGGCTAACTTACATGCAGCCAGCGTGGCAGTGCCTTCTCAGAGTCCCAAGGGTTAATTTTGACGCACGTGATCAGAAAGCCTTAGGGGAAGGGTTGACACAGGTTGGGGGTAAGAGCGCAGGCTCCACTCAGCCATTCTGTGGGTGGGGGGGGCGGGGGGGTGCTGCAAATACCTGCATGTCCTCACTTTAATTGATGCTAATTTATGTCTGTTAAGTTTCTTCCATGTGCCAAATGCTTCACACATCTTTCCAATTCTAACCGTTTGAGTTCCATCACAAGGAATGTGATTTGTTTTTTTGTGGTGCTCCGCTCATAAAGCGACTATCACCTGCTTCATTATTACATCCTCAAAAACCAGCACATAGCCTAATAGGCAGCAGGAACGTATACAGACATGAAATGGACCGAGTCTTATTTTATAGCGGCATAAGACAAAGCATAGCATATAGCTCCTCTGGGGTGCCATTCTGCTCTTTGGGAGTAAACTTTGCCATAAAGTGCTGAACTAACATCATCCTCTCCTGAGACGAATATTGTAAGGCAAGAGCAGAAAGAAAGCACACACACACACACACACACACACACACACACACACACACACACACACACACACACACACACACACACACACACACATTGTGCAACATTAATGCCTTAGGGTAAAACTTTCAGCGGCTAACATATGGCAAAAAAAAAAATTACTGGGTCCATTTCAAGGGCTTCAATGCACTATTCATTCCCTCTTTATTCTTCTTGTGCAGTTTGTGACTCGATGCTCCTTTTCTCCAGAACACAAAGATGGTGTTTAACACGCCAGTCGGGAACATGCTCTTTGTGCCTATTTAGCTCCTAATGATTGGGCTGTGATACGCCAGCCAGTCATTTTGGGTTGGTTTTTGGTCAAAGAATGGCTCGTTAGTCCGTCTGTTGGCTGTGAAAGTGACACCCCTCCCCGGAGCAGAATGCACTATATAAATAAGTGATTGGAGAGCTGAAGTCGCTTGTCACATCTGTCATCTAGAGCAGGGGTGCCCAAATCTGGTCCTGGAGAGCTACTGCCCTGTATGTTTTAGATGTCTCCCTGCTCCAACACACCTGATTCTAATGAATGGCTCGTTATCAGTCTCTGCAGAAGCCCATT
>JAODUE010000024.1:4042705-4072794 GCA_027564755.1 Amblyopsis hoosieri
ATTAGCTTGTCAATAGTGGCGAATAGTGCTCTAGAGCTTTGAGCATTCTCAGAGATCATCTTTGAGAAATGATCCTTTCTTGACAGTCGAACTTCTCTGTTGTAAGTCTTAATGGAATTTTTGTAATTATTACAATGAATTGTAAGCCTCGTCTTACGCCATGTTCTCTCCGCAGAGCGAGATAATCTTTTCATGGTCCTAACACTGTTATTATTTAGCCAAGGTGATGTTTTGCCAATGGTCTTCCTTTTGAGCTTCAGTGGAGCAACAATGTTGAGAGCAGATGACATTGTATTATTTAAATTTTCAACCATGTTGTTTAAAGAGCAGTCATAATAAGTCATTGATTTGATAATATTACAAAACTTTGTTTCTGCATTATGATCGAAGAATCTCTTTTGAACCCATATTTCCCTCTTGGTTTCTGTTAAGATAAGGTTGGCATCAAAGAACACACAGTGATGGTCAGAGATAGGTAGTTCTAATACAGACACATTATTAATGATTAACCCTTTCGTAATGACCACGTCTAAGGTGTTCCCTTGGCAGTGAGTGGCTTCATGTACGTGTTGGGAAAGATCAAAGCTATCCATTAAATTTAGAAGCTCCATGGC
Organism: Amblyopsis hoosieri; assembly: GCA_027564755.1. Taxonomy (NCBI): domain Eukaryota; kingdom Metazoa; phylum Chordata; class Actinopteri; order Percopsiformes; family Amblyopsidae; genus Amblyopsis; species Amblyopsis hoosieri. The sequence goes on from JAODUE010000024.1 coordinate 4,043,320, forward strand.
TCTGGGGTTATTATGCTTGTTAATATGAATATTAAGATCGCCAATAATTAATAAGCTATCATATTTTGTGATGATAAGTGAAGTTAGTGCTGAAAATTCCTCTATGAATAGTGGAGAGTATTTAGGCGGTCTATACATAGCAATGGTAAGTACAGTTTGACTTGATTTCATCTCTATGGCAAGATATTCGAAAGACTTATAGTCACCCAAGTCGATGACCTTGGACTCTAGCTGTGTAGAGAAAATAGCAGCTACCCCTCCTCCTTTATTGTTTTGTCTATGAAGGCTAAAATGCTGATAGTTTACAGGACATGCTTCATTCAGTGTAGGTACGCCAGTGGTGCTATTCAGCCACGTTTCAACCAAAAACATACAGTGCAATTTATTTTCAGTTATAAAATCATTAATAAAAAATGATTTGTTGGCCAGAGATCTAACATTAAAGAGAGCTGCTTTCAACTCAAACGATGCAGTAGCAGGAGAAGCACTTGATTGGTGATGAGTATTGATGTTTATAATGTTCTTGACGCAGGTCCCAGATGGTCTTTGAGAGTGTTTTATATGATATATATATATAGATATGAGCTGTGTTTGAAATGATTGACACAACAGCATTGTTTGAGCAAATCAGCTCATGATTAAACTACTTCTTGCCCAACATCTCATATAGTATTTATCGTCCTTCCTTCCACATACAGCAGTCCCCATAGTTCGGATAACAATGTATGTAATTTTTTTATTTCAGCCATTTTCATGTTTTATATGGTATTTCAGTTTGTGTCTGGCTCTATTGAGACCTCAGCCATTCAATGTGATGTGGGTAGCTCAATAGAAGCGAAACAAACAAAACTAAAAGCTAGTTAGACTGCTAAATGTGTGTCGACATCTTTGTCTACTTAAACCGTGGAACAGTCATGCCTATTGCTAATATCTTAGTTCATTGGCAACGATGTAAGACATGGAGGGGCTCAATGTTCAATGTTTTGAATGTGCATGATGTTTTTAACGTGAATGGAAATCTTACTGAAAAACAGGCTATGAGCTACTGAAAGTTCAGCGGTTTATAAATTAATTAAAATGTATTAATTTTATCATTGACGTGGATAGTGCCTGCAGTGCATATCTAGAGGTTACTGCTCCAAACTAAATACTTGATGAGGTCTTTTAAATAAATAGTATTTTAGGTTATTAATATTAACTACTGATAGCGCTCGTAAATAAATGTGTGCCATAAATTAATGTGCATAGCGGAAACACTGCACCATTATTGGAAACATTGTATGTCGCAATATTGATATTGAATTATAACTTGTATTGACAAAACACACCTATTCTTCATTATGGCTACATACTGCAGTATCTGATCTGTGTGCTGTTTTACACTATCCTCATCACTGGTTACATTGAATTTGAATGGGCGCCAAACAAACTGGTTCGTATACTCACCATCAATAATTAATTTGTTTCTCATTAGTTTTTTCTTTCTTTTTGCATGAATCATGTAATCTGTACTGTCTACTGTGACTTGGACCGGGAGGGCTGGTTGCTAATTGTGTAAAGATTGAGCAGAATAGGTAGTTTCACATTCAGAGCATGCCCCTGATTAATCTTTCAGTGGACAGATAGTCTAAGGTTCATTGAACCCGAGCATCCCCTCCCACCAAGCATTAAAAATGAAACGATTAATTATGCTCCGACCCTTTTTTTTTTAGAGAGCTGTGTGTGGAGATGCCTGTCCAAGCATAAAAACCCTGTTAATCATTATGCTCTCTTTAGGAGAGGGCAAAAGTACCTGCGGAGAAGGTTTATGTTTATTCAATATGTTTTTAATTACATTTAGTGCGAAATCACTGAGACTATGCCTGGAAAATGCCTCATTTGATTTCATGGTGGTGGTGGGTCCATTGTATTGCCTTCAGCGGTAAACGAGCATCCATTCAATAGCATTCTTCAAATAGACACTTTGACAATATCTAGACCGTTATTTGTATTTTGACCCTCCATGGTGCCATAGAAATGAGTAGCTTGTCACCAGTAGCTTGTGTGTGTGTGTGTGTGTGTGTGTGTGTGTGTGTGTGTGTGCGCGCGCGCGCGTGCGTGCGCGTGTGCTTGTGTTTAGGTGTGTGTGTGTGTGTGTGTGTTGGTGTGTGTGCTTGTGTTTAGGTGTGTGTGTGTTGGTGTGTGTGTGTGTTTTTGGGGGGGGGGGGTCTGTCAGAGGAGGCTGGACCACAGAGGCAAAGGAGGTTGTTCCTCCTCTGTTTTTGACAGACAAGAGGGAGATCAAGTTATATTTAGTGGAAATAAACTATTACCAAACATCAGTATTATTTATAAAATCTCTTATTAGGAAAAAATAACCCATTTGGCCATGGACATTCTGATTCAAATGCTTCAACAGCGTCACCCGCAATTTGGGCATAAATGGAATGTACAGTATGTGACCATGGTGGTACAGTAGGTAGAGCTGCCCCGGGGGCTCTCACATCAATTTAATGTACTTCTGTTTTCTTTTTCTTTTTTCCCTTTCCTGAGGACAACCACTTCTGAAGTGGGTGTGTAGGACTTGTGCTCAAGTAATTCATGCAAAAGATAACTATGGTGCGTGTGCATGGAATACGCTATCTTGCCATCACATGCAACAGGCTAGGGCTGCACGATTAACCGAAAAGTAATCGAAACCGAAATTCAGGACATCTAACAAACGTAATTTTCCTATGTCGGTGTTTTCGATTAAAAAAAAATCCTGTTCAATCAAGCGCAATGCAAATAGGAAGACGCATGTTTTACAGATAAGCCTATTTGTCAGGACCCAGACACGTGACGATCCTACGCACATCAATAAACGAGCAGCATCTACTGAGAAACACTGCTGTTATTACTGTAACCACTATAAGAATAAACCGCGATAGGCATAAATCTAAACTACACTTCACGTCAATGGCTCTTAAAATGGCAGCTCAGGTGGTGTCATATACCGTAGACTCACGGTATTCCGGACAGAATCGGACGTGCGCCGACTTTAAACGAGGCTCCAACGAGAACCAACAAAGCTACAGTTAATCTGATTGCATCACTGTTGCCAGAAAGGGCTTGGCAACATTTTCATATTTGACTGACATGCTTTTGGACCAATAGTATTTGTTTAATCAAAGAAAATTGACCGCTTCCACCACTGTACGGAACACCATGACCAGCTCACGGTGTTCCGTTCTTCAATGCTAACGCTGTAGCGGTTGGTTCTCGCCACCAGGCACCGCTCTTTCCAACGCTTTATACAACATATTTAAACATGTTTTACTGACAAACATGAACATAAGACACTTGCAGGATACCTACTCTACATTATAGTAATTAGTTTGATGTAATTGAATATATATTCATTGATTTTTGAGTCAAGGAAAAGTGACGCAACATGACATGACAGTCTTTCGTTTGTGTCTCTTGTTTGAAAAATTTTAGCTAATATACAAAATATTTTTTTCACAAACATCGTTTTTGTATAGATTTATTTGTTTGATAAAAACTTCGATTTGTTATTCTCTAATTTAAAAGTTAGTAAGTTGTTAAAATAAGTTATAAAACGCTTTTCCCCGTATAGACTGGTTCATCCCATAGAACTCCATTCATATTTGTCTCTCCCGGCGCCATTCTAAAGCCTGCTGGGTGGAGCTTCGGTACTAACTGAGATCCTGTCTAAACGAAATATCAGATTGTAGTCAATGTGATTTGGCTGAAAGCAGGAGAAAACACACTCTCTACCAGTATTTATAACATTTTTGACCGTGACGTAATTTGATTTCTGTGACGAGTTTTACGTAAAGTGTCCGGTACACCGTGAGTTAAAGTGGAAAACGTAACACCGCGAGTCTACGGTACTGGTTTTCGTCAAGCCTGACCAGCCGGTTCCGGTTTTAACCAATTCCGATTTTATTGTACAGCTCGGTCATTTAGATGCAGATTTTAAATGTACTCACGTTTTAAACTAGCGCTTGCCGTCATAGAAATTGGTTGACGGTCCCTTAACTGCCAACGCTCGTTTGTCATGTGTTTACATTTTTACAAGGCAGCGTCCGTTTAACAGGATGATGCAGGGAGCAGCCAAGAGACACGAAAAGATATAGTTGAACTTAACTGCCCAAATCTTTTAATCTTCGAGCCATGTGTAATAGAACTGTCGCCACCAGTAGGATAATCTACACCCTGCGTCGCCAACTGCGAGTCATCCAAACAGAGTCAACATGACTGTCGCGGTACGGACTGGCTGTGAAGTATGCTAACTGAAACATATGCCACGTAACTTATTTTTTTCATTGAGATGAACAATAGGCTACTATGCAAATGGTTTTGCTCTGTTTTACTTGCTAGATATTGACATCAAAGTGTGTATTCTCTGTATAAAAATAAATTTACTGAGTAGCTTGCCTACGACTTGACATCTTGGGACACACATTTTAATTTCCACACCAAGAAGAAATGTGTAATTAGGCTACCGGAACACAGACCGGCCGAAATGTTCGGAACCGGCTCCAAAACCCGCGATCGGCAACCGGCCGGTTCCGATTGACGTCCGGTCAATCGGTGCATCCCTAATTATTGCAGTAGTAGCATCCTAATGGATGTTGACTAGACTGTCCCAAAATGCATCATAATGTGGGTAGTTAGACTAGTTGCCATTAATGGCTTTATCTATGCATGATCTTTTTCATTACAGCCCTAATCCAATATGGCAATTCATCAGATACCATAGTGATTTAAAGTGAATATACTTTCCAGCAATGATCCTGCCTAATGTTTGTTCATATGTGACAGGTCTACTCCGCAGCCCAAGGCCTCACCTGTTGGTATGTCCAGTGACTGCATTGAGCCAGTGTCTCCTGCTGGAGCCATCTCTGAGCTAGAGGCCCAGGGAGGGTCGTCGTACACCAGCGAGCAGGGGGAGCAAGTGTAAGATCTCACACACCCCCACCTAGATGTTGGCCAGATGCATGGTTCCCTTCTGTGTCCTCCTCATCAATATACTAATAGGAGAGGTGTTCATTGAAGTCGTAAAGTGAAAGTAAATAGACATGGCAACATGGTCTATATGGTACTTTGGGAGGGGCTGGGTAGTTCAAGCCCCACATTTGGCTTTCCTGTAAGCAACCTTATCGGCTTTTTGTAATACTTCATAATTAATTAATTAAGTCTCTTTGGAAAAAAACCATCAACTAAATGACCTAATTGTATTTGTGGTGGTATACAATCCTATTTGCTTCATTAAAGTTTACACTTAAGTATTTGTGGCCATGACAAGTTAGATTCTTTGAATATTAGCAGTGAATATATCCATGGCACGATGTATTGTTAGCGTGCTTAACCCATCTCTTGTCCCGACCCCCCCAGCAGCCTGGGCTCACGCTCCTCCCCTAACACCGCTCAGCCCCCAGCCTTCTTCAGCAAGCTGACGGAGAGCACGTCAGCCATCGTCAAGTCAAAGAAGCAGGAGATTATCAAGAAGATGACCGTCGTGGGAGGTGACGGGGAATTCAGTAAGTCTGACCTGGTGACCCCATCTCTCACCTTTAGCTTATTAATAAAACATCCCAGGCTCTTATCAAAATATAATCTTCACACTTTCAGACGCTGGGCAGCCGGGAACCGAGATCTTCAACATGCCTGCGTCTACCACTGCAGGTGAGATGCAGTTTCCTTATAAATTATCAATAGCCGGGAGAGGGAGAAGGTTTGTGACACATGTGATGCTATGTGATTGTCTCTCTTAATACGGTTGAAAAAGAGGGTCAACTTAGCCTTACCCGGTAACGGAGCACCACAGTGATTGTACTGTTTTCAAGCCTCTAGCAGGAACAGTATGGTGTAGGGTACGGCAGAGAACATCTCTATTAAGGAAAAATCTGTTTTATTAAGTTAAGTTTTATTAAGTTTATGGTGTCGTTGTACTAAAGGGAGCTTTAGCAAGAGCAGGGAGCAGCTCCTAGGCTGTGTGGAGCCTCTGCTTGTCCCTCTGGAGACTGCTAACCTATATAATATCCACTGATCAACTGAAAGCTGCGTCAGCGCATGGGCAATCACTATTTCCTTCTCCTAAGATGTGCTGACTTTTATTCCTCGTCAACTTTTAGAGCTCCATCAATGGTACAAAAACCAACATCCACTCTGCTCTCACTTCCCCACGTTGCCTTACCCTCTGAACAGGCCCTGTCAACGTACGAAGCCACCCGGCCCCCGATGCCTCTGGCAATTCAATAGGCTTGGAGGCCATCATTAGGAAGGCCCTGATGGGCAAGTACGACGACCAGGCCGAGGAGTGCTCGCCCTCCATGGCTTCCAGCGGAGCCGTCGCTGACGGGCGGGCAGACGACTCCTATTCACAACAAGGTGGGTGGATGGACATTATCTGAGTTACCCTCTCTGTGTACACAGAGATAACAGAGGCTCTGCTCAGCTGCTGAGTACAGCCTCTTGTTATCTTTTTACAGCTGATCTCTGCCCAGATTGACTGTTCTCCAGAAAATGTGTGCCCATTGCCTTGTAAACAGTTAACTCCTAAACAAAGCTGATGCACTCCAGTTAAAATTATCCCTATCATTTAGAGCAGAGCTACTTTAGTCTCTCTCTCTTTTCCTGCATGTGGATAACAGGCCAGTAGGACAGCCCTTCCATTAGAGCAGAGTCTTTAGTTGTTAAACCCCTTGCAGAACTGCACAATCTGCGTCACACATGGATTCAGCCTCTCGAAGCAGACGTTCTGTATATCCCAATGTGACCGCAGGTGGGGGCAAGCCGCCCAAGGGAGGTCGCTCTAACGGGCGGAAGGCCAAGTCTCCGGGACCGGGCTTGTCGGGGGGAGAGAGACCCTCTTCTGTGTCCTCGGTCCACTCCGAGGGAGACTGCAACAGACGTACACCCCTCACTGCCCGAGTCTGGGACGAGCGCCCCTCGTCCACAGGTACAGTATGAATGGTTCTTTCTGTACCATTCAGTAATACCAAGATGTTGTTGCTCATCTTATGTGCATAAGCTGTTAACAAATGTATTTGAGGACTTTTTACCTGTAATGCGACAATGCTTTAGGAGGATGCCATTACTCTTGACAGAATGTATTTTGACCCTTTAAGCAGGGCTCAACGTTAACATTTTTTGCAACTGGCCCATTGGGGTCAGTGGGTTTGAAATGTCACTGCTCCAAAACTTGTAATTTATCAGTGTTAGAACAAAACCAAAGAATTTTATTATTTAACATGTTAAATATGATAACATAATAAAATGTGTCCTGGACTAATAGAGTCCAGACTCATAGAGTCTGGTAAGCACAAGGGATTTCTGACTATACCACTAGGTGGTGGTAGAAGCTTGATACTGTATCATCGAAATATGCTCCTTATAGACAAAAGCGAGTATTTTTTTTCCTCTACCTCAATGGTACATTATTTGATAAGTGCAACTTACAGTCTGTAAAATATGCTATTAATGACAGGATCAAATGAACTAAGGACTATCTATGCTTTTAATGTTAATATATTACAGTGTGTGCTACATGTTGTTACAGTGCCAGTGTACCAGTGTAACAGCGCATAGCAGTAGCTTGACAGCCCTGTCATTCTGTTTCCCCAGGTCCCACGGCCTTCCCGTGTAACCCGCTGACCATGCGTTTCCCCAGCAGTATGGTGTCAGCCCCCTCCCCGTCCTCCGGCACCCCCGGCACCCCCGGCCCCCCAGGCCCCCCGGGCCCCGGACAGGGCCGCTCCTGGGACGAGGAGCCCAAGCCCCTCCTGTGCTCCCAGTACGAGACCCTGTCTGACAGCGAGTAGCGGCCAGCGCAGCAGCCCAGCAATGCACCCGCGCCCCGGGCATCGGCGCACACGCCCTCACACGCATCATTCCCGCTCCCCGTTTACTCCAAGGGTGGTGACGTGCATCTGAGTCCGCCGTAAAAACCCTGCTGCTCAGTGCGCGCGTGAGCGTGTGCGCGCTTTGCGCGCTGTGCACTCACTCCAGGACTACTCTAAAAGGACAAATCACTTATTTTGTTGTAGTTCCTCTCACTGGCCTTTATCCACACAGACGAGAAGCCCCTCCCCCACCACCTCCAACATGCCAAGCTTCTGTTCCAGCATCAGTCCTGGGGAAGGGGGTCACTATATGGGAGCATCCAGGCAGCCCTGCCCGCTGCCCACAGCCCAATGCAGTGAAACCACAAGCTATACAGGCGGCTTGTCTACCACTACAGGAATACACAGGACAGACAGACGGACAGATGGGAGCAGGGGGGAAGGATACTTCATTCTTGTTTTACTTTTTCTGTTGAATCCAGGCAGTCCGGTGCTGTGTTTTGAAAGTTACCCATAGACTATTCAGTACATTTTTTTGATGGTGAATTTTTGATGGTGTCAGTTGTTGTCTCGTTTCTGCAATGACCTATTATTGTTTTTGTATTTGATTATTTGTTTTTTTTCCTCCTTCTAGGCGGGGACATTATGAGGGGACGTCATGTCATTGGTTTACAGGGTATACATGCTGTTCATTGTTGATGTCATCGTATATTTTGTAGGCCGGAAACGCCGCCTCCGTGCGTCCATGGGGTGGGAGGGAGATGATGATTGGTCGGTTAGTTCGCACTGAGACAAGTGACACTTTCTCACTGTTTTTATATAAACCATGTCTGTGTTTGTTGAAACTGTTTTTTGGATGTTAAGCACTTAGTTGTCAACCTGTTCACATTGGCATTTTTAAGACCGTGTTCTTGGGAGGGGTGGGTGCAAAAGTGGACTCTCAAAGAGCATAGAAATCCTACTATGGAGGAACCATTTTTCCAACACCTGTCTTATTTTACCTTAGCCTTGCCCGCCTGTGTTCTTTAGTGTCCCATACTCCAACGACAATCACAGTTTGTGAGACATGACCTGGCTGCTTTCCAGCAGAGGGGAGACCCTGCTTGAAGCTGCTTTAGGCCTAGAGTTTGCTCTAAAGAGTTCGATATGGGGGGGATAAAGAAGCCATCTTTTTATGAGCCTTGGTCTTGGTCATCCAGTCTGCTAGACTCCTTTTGGAGCAGTGTGACAGTTTCATCTACTCTTCTAGGCAGATTTTGTACAGTTCTGAGATTTTTCTAGTTTTAAGTGCCATTTATTTTACATACAGTACTGAAATGACCAAGTGATGCACAACTCTCCCCCCCCCGGTCCATACTGTATGCTACGGTTCACGTCCACACGGGAAACAAACAAAATGGCCAATGAAATTTATTTTTTAAGTGTTTTTCCCTTTAAATCAACTTCACCCTGCTTTGACCTTTTAAAAATCTGGTCTTTCTCCTCAAGGCAATGTAGTATATTTTCTTAGTACCTGTTACCTGGCATTGTGCTTTTTATGAAACCTATGGCTGAGCGTACATAAGCATACAGGTGTTTTTATAAAGCAACAATGAAATTGCAGCGAAGATCTGCTGTAGGTAACATTTTTACCCACAGTATTTTATGGACCGCCTATTAATGTAGTGCAAAGGTATATTTATCACTGCAACCAATGGCACTGTCTTTGCATGGAGGGTGGACCTACAGTGCATTGTTCCTAGTCAGTTGTTTAGGTACTGTTCTATCCAGCACCAGCTTGACTTGATATAATTGACTGTTATATACTACTCACCCCCCTCTACAGACACACATGCACTTAATTTTGCTTGTAGTTTTATGGACTGACCAGCTTGCAACTTTGCAGACTTCATGTGTTGGTGTGTCATCCTGCATTTTTTTTGTTTTCCTTCTTACTGTAAAGTTGGCTTGTAATGAGGCTATCTGGGTGTCCCGTAAACAGCAGGTGACAATGAGCTACAATTTTGGTTTTAAACTACTGCATTTTAAAAATCGCATGCCTTTTTTTTTCTTTTTATGGTTCTCACATTGTTTTGATTTGTATTAAATTTCTCCCATGGCACGTACACCTTTTTTCCCAAAAGAAATATACACTTGATTGCTGAAAAATTCCCTGGACTGGCCAAGGGTGGGGTGGGGGGAGTCATTTACATATAAAATACATTGTTCACACATACTGTTCATATTTTTTTTTATTATAACCCACTGTATTATAGCAAGGATTGTATATAGAACTGAAGAGATGTAAATATTTATGTGGCTTGCTTCAAGGTTGGTATCTACAGAAAAAAAAAATCTTAACACTGTTGAATTCTACATGCCCACCAGCAAGTTTTGTGGATAGCAGTGTAACAATTTAAAACAAAAAGGACACTGCCTTAATGTTTAAATAAAAAGCTTATTGCCATTGATATTTGACTCCCTTTTTTTTTTACGTATGTCATTTGTAAACAGTTTTTAATGAATTGGACATTATTGTCCCCATTTGTTTAAAGGTGTAATATTGATCAATACAGTATGTGAAACTACAGTGGTTCAGCATGATCCTGCTTAAATAAGGGCTCAGACACTCTGCGCCTATAATAATGGACACTGGTTATCTTCTGTGTGGTCCACCCATCTCCCAGAGGCACTGAGTTGTGCTTACCGCACTGGCTCCTTTCAAATGAAAAAGAGTTTATCATGCAGGTTTTCAGGGAGCTGAGCCTCTACTAGCAGGATCTGGGCATGCTTTCCCAGGATTATTTGTCTCCAAAAAATTTTTTGTAAAATTTTATAAAAATGTGTATTTTATATTTTATGGCCCCACTAAAATATACCTAGGTAGTAGTAGATACCTAGCTATGTCCCTATGAGTATTGAGTTACCCAGAAAGCTGATAGAAGTCAACACGGTTCAATTAATGAGCAGTTTTATTGATGATCAAAATGTCTCTAGACCTCTAAGTCCATTTGGCTGATGGGACAAGATGGTGAACGGGACAATAAGTCACCAAGTATTTTGGTTGTCCTTTGACCAACACTGCAAAAGCTTCTGTTATTTTTGTAGCCCTCTGACATTTAACGCCTGCTAAAAATACAGTCCAAGAGAGTAGCTACCAAAATCCTTGTTCTAACTGACATTAGAATTAGCTAATGTCAGAACTTCATGGCAATTGTGTTTCAATACATTTTATTGAAACGAAATTGCCATGAAGTTCTGTTTGCAAACCACCCCTAGCATAACATAAACACACTTATAGAAAATAATCTATAAAGAATTCTGAAAGCAGCACAAAACCACTATGGGTGTCCTGAGCTACACTTTGAAAAACTCTTGACATAGGAGAACTCTTGACATAGGAGAAGCATAGCTACTGTAGAAAATACAGAGGTACACATGTTTTATAGTGATCCATGTAATTTTGTTATGCTCATTCTTTCCCTATTATCTTCGTCTGTCTAGACTAGAGAACATCCTTTGAGTGAGAGAAGTGGTCATCATTTTGTGTTGGACATCAAACCTTGAGTTTTGATTGTATCATTAGTTGCCCGAGAGCGTGACAGCTTTAACACAGCAAAAGGACATACGGATAGTTTGGGAATTAGTTTTTATTATTCCATTAGGTTACATCTTATTAAATTATTTTATTTTGATCGGAACAAAAATGATGACGATGACAGACGTGAAATGTACAAAAATATAAAGAGAATTACGAAGTTCCTCCATGCCACATATACAACAGGAAAAAAATGTACAGTAACAAAACCAAATGTTAAAGAAACACAAAGATAATTTACAATACACAGAACTTTACATCCTATGAAGATCTCAGTCCCTACCACTGTAGCATCAAGCCTCATCTTGACATCCCACAGACCACCTGCACATGACAAATCCCTCAACCAGCTAACCAGCTAATCCTCCATATTACTGTATGGGCCAACCACTGATAACCAGCTTGTACCTTGCGATCCTGTTTTAGATTCCTCATCTATTTGGCTAGCTCCAAAGCAACACCCTGTAACAGCTACTTATATATAGCTAACTTCCTTGTTCCTTCAAATATCTACATTTCAGATCTGAGAGTTTCACTGCCTCAGTCTTGTGCCATCTGCATACCTTCTACAATCCCTTGTATTACAATGTCAACATCCATCATATAATCTCCAGTTAAATATTTTATTTGAATTTTGGGAATAAATGAATTTATTTTAATCTGGAGAAACTGATATATATAGATTGAGGTAAGGATCTGGCTTCATATAGAAAAATGTTTAAAGGTTAACCAAGTTCAATAATATAAATATATAAAGGCAGACACAAAGAAGTCATTGGGAAATCTGGCATCATTATATAAATCTATATTACATATTCAAGAAAATCGGAAGTTGTACATTTTTCTGTTACCCATTTGTCAAATGTATATCTATATTAGCTTGCATATAAAACAGCTGAAATCACACTACAGATTGTTGTGATCAAATTGACCAGGAGGCACATTTTCACCTTAATGGGTCATACAAAAACTACAATCAAGACAGACCCAGATCGAATAATAATTGAATATAATTTGCTATTAAGAATAATTTGTCTGTTGAAAATGTTGTTTGAATGTCATAATTGTCTTGGCAAAAACATGACACCAATGTTTGTTAAATATATATAAAAAATAAAAAAGCTGTCGTCTTCTTCTGTGTTTCAATGTGTTGTGGATTTTAAGATAAACTTCTGAAGAGAAGAGTCTGTGAAAGTCAGCTTGCATTACTTTAGCTACTGTATACGAGTGTGTGTTGCTAAAAATACTGAAATGAAAGTAAGTCTCCCATCTCAGTGTGGAGTGGTGACAGGAACATTAACATTTACATAACTCCTGCGTTAAAATATCTTTGGTCCATATTTTCACATGCATCCCCTCTCGCCAATGCTAGTCAAACAAGAGGACCAACAGCAATTATGACATGTAGAAAACTAGTGCAACTATGCCATTACAAAGCTTTGCATTGGTGTGGATATATTTGCTTGAGCATTGATGAATTGCTCGATATTCATCCTCAGTCTTTACCTCCAGTATACACCTACAGTCAAACCTCTTAATGTCACTGAGATGATCTCACCCTCAGCTGCAAGTTCTTCTGGGAGACAGCAAAGGCTACAGTTTCAGACAGCTCTTGCATTCAATAAGACGGTTAATGATTAAGCACAGCTTTTAAACTGCCATTGACCAATTAAACTTTAAGGACTGCATCAGTAAGTCTAAATACATGGCAGGAGATCTCAGGTTTCCTCACGTAGATGCTCAGGCAAGCGTTCATGGGCTCCAGCCATCACCAGCAATAGGCTACTTTCCAACATGGATATTTCCCCAAATGCCTCATCCCGATTAAAATAAAATAAAAAAAACACCCTTTGTGCAAGTCTAAACCCATTCAGTTAACCATTTTCCTATGTTGTGATATGAAAGTGGACCCCTCTACAGGTCCTCTGTGTAGATGATACAGGGGCTAGTGTCTTCGCTGGACTCCAGCTGGACTGTAGAGACGAACCAGCGCTGTGAGCCTGTGGCGTTGTAGTTGAGTGTGGTGCGGTAAATGTTCTTGGCGTGCTTGGGGTAAATGATGGTGGTGCTCTGGTAGTGCAGGGGCTTGGTACGTGGCTCCAGGTAGACCTGCGACTTGTAGCTCCGCCAGGTGCTGTTCTGCACGGCCACCACCGTCTCACTGTAGGACGTTGCCGTGGGAACGGGAGCGCAGTACACTTGGTCCCGGTAATGCTTGTCTGAGTCATACTTGATCTCGGAGTTGCACCTGTAAAGAAGACACTCAAATGAGCACGGAACATACTAGAATCCACCACTAGATGGCAGCGTTAACAGGAGTATAAGTTTTGGAAATATACAGGGTTCAGAGTACAGTATAAACGATATAGTGTCTCATTGCACAATTTTAAAATAGCTAGGTCTAATGCCTGAGCGCAACTGCTGGTGTACCGGTACATGAATATGAGCCCCGTTGTTTCACATTCACTTACTTGATTTGCTTCTCAGGTTTGGGGTTGACCTTGATACTTTCCCCATAGAGCACGGGGTACATGCGACTTCGGGGGTCTGTCCCTGTGGAGTTCAACAGCAGGTAGGGCAGCTACAAAGGGGAGAGAGAAGTCAGAATGTTGGATTTCCAGCTATACCTGCAAATCAACTTTTTTTTTTAAACATCAGCTACCGGAAAAACGATGAGATAAAGATAGCTCTTGATCCTCCCACATATGACCCTGAGTCTGTCAACAGCACACATTGATGTTATCCAGCTACAAAAGACACAACACCACATAACACCAACACTTCCATTTTCATTCAGATAATTAAAAAGTGAGTCCAAATTAAGCGTAAGCGGAAAATCTCTTCTCCAAAAATAACCCCAGAATTATGTGTATCATTTTACATAACCTACAGTGTGTGTGCGTATACGGACAGCTCTGCAGTGATAGATGTCCACAGAACGCAAGCTCATTCAAAAGAATGTTGAGTCTGGTCTCTCTTGTAATAAGCAGTCAGGTCATGTTTTGGAAATAACCATTTTTGTATCCTTAAAATACAAATGTTCCAATTTTATTTTATGGAATCACGCATATAAGTACAGTATGTGTGTGCGCATGCACAAGTGCGTGTGCGTGCAGTTCTAGTGTTTTCTGAACCTGGCTAGCATCACCACTGATGGGTTCACCTGGTGAAGCCATCAGACCCCCCTGCCCCCACATTAAATCACCCCCACAAACAGGCCAGACAAGAGGAGACAAGCATCTCACACACAAAACACACTAAACATGGCAAAGTGAACCAGGCCTGCGTTAAAGCACTCTTTTTAGAGCAGCAAACTGTAAACAGTTCTGAGTACTGTAAAATGTAGTTAGTAAACCAAACTAATGTGTGTGTATCTTGTGTGAAGTCAGCATTACTTAACCATTTTGGGTGCCAGTATGGGAACTAAAAATCACTATGGTTATTCATGTACTGCACATTATGGGAAGTCAGGGACTTCCCATTAGTATGGCATCTTACAGCAGCACGAAACTGGAGCACAAATAACCGAATGCTTGTGAACCCTAGCTGCCAATGAATTGAATATGCAGATTAGTCTGAATGCACATCTCTAACATGGGCCAATGGAAGAGGTTTGTCTGCAAGTAGTCAATTTAATACTGCCTAAATCGACCAATGCTCGATGTAAAATGCATCATCATTACCATGTTATAAAATATATCAGAAGTACTTGAATTTAATAGATTTTAAGAATACACAGCAGGCTGCAATGAATAGCAACCAAACATATGTATTCATGTCAAAACATTCCATATTGTAGCTTTATTGTGTATGCAGATGGGTGGGGTTAACACATGTCAAGACAACATGTCAACATGACTAATATACAAAATGTACTAAGCTGGTTTTTAAATCTGTTCCCATCGTTGTCTGACAAGGACACTGATCTTCACTGCTATAACCAATGTTTGCTGTAATCCAGTCTGACCCACCCAACACATACTATGCAAAGTAAACATTACCAATAATACACTGTAGAAAACCTGACACTTTATACGTCCTGCCACACTGGGGGGAAAAGTATGCATGTACACATGACATAACTGTGTTAATACCATAGAACTATATAGGAACTTAATTAAGGTTAACACTATTCTATGTTGATTCACCTTTAGACACACATTGTCAATAGCATGTGCTTAAAGTAGTGTATATCCAGTGCTTTAAACACACACACTTTAATTTCTCATGGGGCTGCTAGTGTGCTACGAGTGCTGCAGGAATCAAACTCCCTACTTTCAAAGTGCCATTGTGAGAGATGCTTCCCTCATCATCGGTCACTCAGTCGCTGCCCCTCTCACATTACAGCAGGCCAGATGGAATGTGGTGTGGCTGGCTCCACATGCCACTAAATGACTGAGCCACAGCAAACGGCCAGGCCAGGCCAGGCCAAGGACATGGCACAGATCCGTCCCCCTGCCAACACCGTACTATCAGTAAGTGTTCGGGTGGGCTTGCAAGCACAATGCGCTCTGCGCTACCGCTACAGTGTCGAGTCACATTATGAGCAGACTTTTCTCCTCCACTGCCGTGACATGAGGAGTGTCGTTCTCGTGTGGCCATGATGTGTCACCTCTAGGCACTGCAACCCCAGCATGCCGAACAGAACCCCACTGAAAGTGCAATCCCACCAAGGGAGTCACTCATACAATGCACAATGCAGAACCACAAGACAAATAACCTAAAAGTACAATAGAAATGCACTAGTTACTAGCTACAGAAACTTTTCTTCAGGGGTTCTGCCAACCAGCCCGACCTAAAAACAAATGTTGCATAAAGTGCTAATATGTGAATTGTATCATTATTGTTATGTTATGTTACATTCTATATTAATGTATTGTAAAAGACCAGCAACAGTATGACTAAGCAAGAATATATTGTGAAGCATCCAAGGGGGGAGGGCTTGTTCTGTATTCATCCATGTTTAAATTGGAAGCGTAAGGTCAACAAACTTATGCAACAAGACTCTGTACCTCAAAATAGTACATGCATGTGCCCAAATACATTCATGCAATCCTGCCACAAGACATACACACAGCTAAGGCAGTTTGTAATACTTGTTTTCTATAGAAGATTAATGGGGAATGTTTTTTAACTATAATACATATAATTATTAGATTAGAAAGTCACACTGATCTTAGCCTCCAGTATATCGTGACCAGGCCTCAGCAAATCAATTTCATGCATGTTCCATGATGCATAGTGGCACCACTAGATTTCTGTGGCTTTCTTTAGTCACATTATAAGCCACCACAACCTGCACTGGCATGTTCTAAACTAAAGGCTTTAGAAACAAGTGAGATGGAAATTATGCTTCATATAACCTGCTCTGTTTTTTGCTTTAAAGTTGTTATTGTTATGTCACAAATCAATCATGTAACTATTGATTCTACAATATGCACACTTTCCATTATTTCTTTATATTCTTTAAATGGACTAAAACAAATGTAAATCAAAACAAAATATGTTGCCATAGGTACAGACTAGGTTGAGGAGCTTTTTAAAAACATTTTTTTTAATTATTATTCGGTATAGTGTAAGTGCATATTATGCCAAACATAAGCTAGCAATTATATTATAGCTTAGTAATGGACTGCATGTGTTGTTAATTATTGAAGCCAAGCTAAATTAATAGGATTTAGCTGAAGCTAAATCACGTTTGTTTCTTGTGCTACTGTATGCACTAAAGTGAATGTTTACAGTAACTCAAGTTTGGCCTTCAAAATAATTGGTTAGGTATTCAAACTCAAGTCAAGAATAAGCATCAATCTGAAACAAAGGTTCACAGGTCACTTTACAGTAGTTTTCTTCTTTGATTAAATCAAGCATTAAAATTGTCACTTCATTTACATTATCATGTAAAGTGAGGTGAATGAGCATAGCCTAATAGTGTCACCGTTACTCAATTCAATAGAGTCAACAGACTATTGGGAAAACATGTTTTACTTGTTGATTTTAAGTAGGCTATATGTAGGCTATTAATGAGCCTATATAGTAAATATATTTGTTCAAATGTGATGCAATTTTTAATATATTAACCTGGCGGTACTGCAGTTATTATGAAACACAAGCCACTGTCAATTCTAAGAAAAAGATGTGTCAACCTGCCCTGACTTTATAAATATTTTTCCATGTAGCCTATTCATCACTGCATTAGTGCTATGCTGTGCCAACTACAGAAGCTTATAATTTCCTAAACAAAATAATAGCGGCCTACAAGACTTAGCCTGACCAACCCGTTGACCCTCAAGTCACCATTTAGACTAATCAGTCCTTTTGGCTAACTTTAAATTAACCTAATGAAAGGCATGTCTCAGCAATATAGTTGCAACCGAATTCCTTAAGGGGGCTTCCAGATGTTTGTGAGTGGGCTTACAAACATCTGGTATTTTGCTGGCCAAAATGTACTTTGCTGGCAAAGATTAACTGCTCTCACGCCAGGACGATCATTTACTATTGGTCTCATCTCCATTTTAACAGGGTCTATGTCAAGTGAACTGCCTGACTCACAGCTGTTACAAAAATATCTTGGACCATACTGGACACTACATTTTCGCAATTGTAAGCAAGTTTAATAATGTCGCTTACCAGTTTGCCTTCTTTGTTTTCCTTTTTATAATATCCATGATTATTTTCCACAGGCGTCGTGCAACTCCCAGAGCGCGATTCAAGTAGACCCGGGGAGAGAGAGCAGAAAGGGGGACTTGGGCTAGGTGGCAATCCCGAATCCGGACTATCGAGCAGTCCTTCTCGGTTCTTTCCTTTCAGACTATCATCCATAGCTTGCAAATGTAGGTGCCCCACCATTTCTGGGAGAGCTCAATTCAAAAAACAGACGCAGTGATAAAATTCACAACGCTCTTCAAAGCAACTAGCCCAAATCCCTTCAAGATTCCCTGAATTATCAATAACAATGCTGAGTTCTGAAAACAAACAAAGAAGATAATATAATTAGTTATTGTATAGACCAATAGGTACACACTGTTAAGACACCTTTAAAACTGAAATACCCTATCAGTTTATGTATACTATCTGAAGAATAATTGTGCTAGACTACCGCAACTGTACCTGCGATAGAACTTCCACTGTAGGTTACGTCTACTAGCGCGAAACTGTCATAAATAAAAAATGTCGAAAGTTATCTTTTTATGAAAATAACTACGCCTGAACTAAACGCATTAACACGAATTTGCAAAACTTTATAAAACAATAATTGTAGGCTAACGCAGCGTGTCTCATAGGTCTGGACCTGTCTTGATCTGTAGTCCGACTGCGCTCTGCGCCGAAATGATCAGCCGGGGCATGGAGAGAAGTCCCTCTTACTGTAATAATGACCATGCCAGCTTTTTTGCACCTGGAGCATATCCAGTTCTTATGATCTGGAACATTTCCATGTACAACCGACAGGGCAAGTACTTCCTGACTGCTGCCTAAGGTGTGTGATTACACAGTGCCACACACTGATGGTAGCTGATTTTTAAGCATATTTCACACCTGAGGGGAGTGCTGCAGTGGGCCAAGTGATTCTGCACTAGGGGCACTACGCTGCAGCCCGCAAAACATCACAAATATGCTTATATGTGTTACACACACATTAGGCTATATGGCTATACAGTAAATTATGTAAAGGCAACGTAGATATTGTGGAGCCCTGGTATGGTAAAAAAATATATATAAGTTCTATTAGACAACACCTGTACTTCTACTGCATAATATACACACTGTACATCACACTGTTGTACAGTATCAGCACTCAGGGAATGCCTCTTGTCCAATCAAATGGCCTGACCCAAGGGACATAAATGTTGTATGTGTATTTTTTAACACTGGACTGCATTGTGTGTGTGTGTGTGTGTGTGTGTGTGTGTGTGAGAGTGTGCGTGTGAGTGTGCGTGTGTGTGAGTGTGTGTGTGTGTGAGAGAGAGAGAGAGAGAGAGAAGAGAGAGAGAGAGAGAGAGAGAGAGAGAGAGAGAGAGGGAGAGGACACATTCAAGTGTATGTGTGCAAGTCCTGCCTAGTGTATTTTCGGACTGGGTGGAGACGGTTGGGAACACTACTCTGTGAAAGAAGACACAGTAGAAGTTATCGTACCGAGATCTGACCGCACAGCCATCACAGCAATAAAGAATATAATGTATTGTTGTGTTTAGAGGGTCCCAGCGTAACATCTGCATTCCCACAGGCATACGGTTACTCATAGCAACGACATAGCTGCCAAAGGGGAAATCAGAGCTAGCTCCAAACTATAGCCAGTGCAGAGGGTGCCTGTGCCTTGAGTGGGTGATTGTATCTTTGATGGTCCACCAGCTCTCTGTGGTGATTACCACAGATTTCCAGGAAACAGCGCATGATGTGTGTGTGTGTGTCTTTTTCTCCTCATGAAAATAAGATAGCCCCATGTTTGCCTTTGCTGTCTGAAGGATACACTGTGAATAGCATGGCTGCAAAGTCCCTGCAACTATAATCGTGTTTGCTGAGAAGTGTTTTCCCTCCTCTGTGTTATTGTTTGGATGTCATGGCACGGAACCGTCAATCGGTGTTGGGAGGTAGCCACCATTCCCTATGTCAGGTGTGTTTCTGTTAATCATGACAATCATAAAGATGGTCATGTTAATCCCATACGGCATTAAAGATATTACTGTGGAAAGATGGTACAGATTAGCCATAAAACACCGTTACACAGATGATGAGTATGTTTGTGTGTAGGCATGTCTGAGCTCACCAACGGTACGGATTGCTCCACTGCAACCTCAATGAGGGAGAATATAGACAGCCCTGAAAATGTTTTTTCATATGTTATATAGGCTACAATATGTTTGTGGGGCACTGTAGTTGTGTAATTACATTGTAATTGTAGGTTTGTTTTGGCACAGAGCCATCAGAGATATGTGCTTCATCATAGCTTAGAGGTTGTATGTCTTGGTCAGAGGTACAGCTTCGACCATGTTGCCTGTCATTCAGCAGGTGCTTTTATCAAAAGCAACGTATAGTGTGTGCAATTACTATTATTAATACAAAAAATGAAGGAGTAGGCGGGCGTTAGACATCAAGGATACCTACATTTATTTTCCATTCTGCTGGGAGTCAGCCTCCCTAACGTTACCATTTATATCTTTCTCCTGGAGAAATAATAGCATGTGGACTCACTAAGGAAAACAGTGTAACTTGATAAAGTGTCTTCAGTATATTTATTGAGTTCTGCTTCTTGTGGGAGGACATTTCTACAGTGCAAGCCGTTGTTGTGGAGGTCAAACCTCAGCTGCTGCAGGTCATACCAAGGCCCTGCACAGTGTAGAAGTTGATAGAAGAGTTTTGCAATCAGTGGTCTGGGATTCTGTTGCTGCAGTATGTGGGGCTTGTTTATAACCAAGCGAGGATGTCAGACATCGATGGACGAGGGAGGATAGACGAGTGATTCACTCCTTAGTGCTCCACCAACCCTCCTGTGTTTGCAGGGCAATCATTCACATCCTGCCTCGCACACCTTAGAGCCCCTCGCTCGCACACGCACAACGCACACGCACCCGCAGCGCTCTGCAGAACTGTCTTTGAGCTGGCTCGGTTTCACTGCATTCATATTGCCAAGCCAGCTGTGCAGAGGCAGTATGCAACACAGGTGTGCGTGCGTGCGTGCGTGCGTGCATGCGTGCGTGCATGTGTGTGTGTAAGAACAAGAGAGAAACAATATAACCAAATACTTATTTGCCTTAAATTATATTTGTTTTCAATATTTCCATTTGGACATTACATCCACTTCAGGAGTGTACGTGCAATGGAGTGCATGCTTGTGGGCGTGCACGGTCGATCTGGAAGTGATGGTGGAGGCCAGTCCTGTCAGGTAGATGTTTTGCTCCACTGGGAGCCTCACGGTGGGATTTTACACAACCCTCTTGTTCAGCCTTCGCTGGCGATGAATCTTCCCCACTAGCAGACGGGTGACAATTCTGCTGTTTGCCTTTCACACAATGTATCCATAAACACTGACTGTACAGTACATATTCCCTCATAGCTTCACTGTCCTAGCGTGAGAGTAGAAATGGGGCTGTGAACGTTCTCTGACTCCATGATGGATGACCCTGGCACATTCCAGATATGTCATTCAGACCACAGAGATCAGTCTGCGCTGCACCTCTGTTCACTGGAGCCCGACTGCATCTGGTTTTAATGCTGTGAGAACCCCTAGGCAGAACTGGTTGGGAAATTAGGATAGCATTTGCCCCTAAACTCCCTTTCTCTTTCCTCCCTCCTTCGTCATCCTTTATTTGGAGAGATTGATGATCCTTTGACCACAAGCTAGATGTCCAGTCCACCGGCATAGTATTTTTCATTGTGAGACAACACCAAATGTACTGTAGCACCCTAGCTGTGTGTGAACATATGACATCACACATTTCTTGTTTAGACATAAATATTCAGTGGTTTATTAATTAATTAATTAATTAATTAAAGTATTCATTCATTCATTTATTTATTGTATCCACGGTTTGATGTAAGTTTCAGCCAACATGCCAGAATGATTTGTCATGTGCCGTGTGTGACCTTTATAGCGGGCCTCTGCACCGGCCCCTAAGGCCACACAGCTGTTAGACTTGCATGCTAACAGCTCATCCACTCTCAGCTGTAATCAGTGATTCACCTTTCTCACCGCTTCCTCTGTTATAGTCTAACTTCCTCAAGTCTCTGTTTAAACAGTCAGTAGGTAAACATCACACTGGGCATTAAAAGGTACGGTTTACCCCAGTATCTGCTGCATATGCTATAGATAAAGCATGACTAACAAGGGTTTTATTGGTGTCACACATCATGGTATAATCAACAAGACTGTGTAGAGTCCATATGTAAAAACCTCTAAGTTCATCTGACATATATTGTTTTTAATATTGCAATATTTTAAATAATTACTTATAATAAGTTACATTTTAGGATAATATCACTTTTCAGTGACGATTTGTTTCATTACAATACAGGTGAAATTAGTGAACCCAAATATAGTATAAATATTGGTCATTTAAGTAGCTAATTGCTCATGTTTGTCAGGTGGACTTAGAGGTTGTAGAACTCCTCGTTCATAGACATCTGCTGTTCAGTCTGCTGTTTAGATAGTATCACACTTTTCATGCATCAACCAACTGTCAGACAAAGACCAGGCAGTAGGAGTGTGAATAGTTTTCCAGCAGAGAGAAAAGAAATACAACAGAATAAAGATACAATCTGTGCTTTGTGTCAGTGTCAGTCAATAGGCGGGTGGTATTTATTGACATAGCTTGGTGTACAATGTTCCCAGGGAGTGCAGAGCAGAGCAAACAGCCATATGAGAGTGGTGGAGCTGAATACATAGCACTACTGTAGGTTACTCTGGGGGCGAAGGACACAGATAAGAGTCGCTTATGTTTCTTGTCCCATTCATCTCCATTAAGATGCATTCGTCTCTACACTTAAAAAGAAAAGGCTCATGCCCTTTGGACTGCACTTTGCACTGTGCTTTCAAAGCATGAACAAGCTCTTTATCCCTGACAATGGCCCTCCAGTTTACTCAGTGTGTTTGCCCAGGTCCGCTTTTTCCGTGTGTTACAGTATGTGTGTGTATTGACGACCTGCAGCTTACAAACTCAGGTTTACAGGTGATAAACACTATATCAAGATACTGTAAGAATTACATGCGACTGCAAGATATTATTTACCAATCTGTAATCAAATTGACGTGATTCCATCATATTAGTACAGCTGAGATAAATGAATCAAACATAAAGCCACATTATGTTTCGGGGTTAGGTTTATCTGGCTGGTTAATACACCAGCGCTCCATACAAGGGGTTTTTCTCCCATGAGAGTTCTTCTCTGGCTAAAATGACAGCACCCTGTAGTTCTACAGCAGATGGTTTTGTTTCCCAGGATGCTTTGTGTTGTGTTTGTGTTTGTGCCTACTGGCCTGCAGGGATATAATGACAAGTATGGACCACCCATGTCTGCTTTGGCCTGGGTGTTATTGGAGGAATTTCCCCTTCAATGTGTGTGAGTGTAACCTTACTAGTGACAGCAATATTGTGTTTGTTTAAGGTTAAAGTATATCTCCAAAGACTGACATTAAGACTTGGAGCAATTATCTAGGCCTAGTAATAGCCTATAAAGAATATGTTTCCATTTCAATTATCTCCTTTATTACAGCCAAACAGTGTGTTTTTTGTTCAACAAAGACGTGCAGAATCAGTTACTAAGAGCTGCAGTTACTGCCTGTGTGTGGTAGGGTCCATGAAGCCACTGTTGCTTTGGAGTGGAATAACTAAAACAGCATAAAATGTGCATTCAGGGTTTTCTGTCAAGTCTTCTTTGCTGGGCACGCAGTCCGAGCCAGTGGCTCTGTAATCACTCTCAGTCCCGCTGTCATGAGCGATTAACATCCCCGCTCTCTGCCTGACTGTCTGTCTCTCCCACCCAACTGCACTTCCAAGCAGTATTCAAGACTGTGTACTGTATGGCTAAACTACCGTAGATGTTTGATGCGTTCAGGACGTGGATCTCATCGAGCTGCCTCTAACCCCATTCCCCTCTTTTTCTCTGTCCCTCTACTCTCTGTCATTCTGGTCAGTCAATTAGTCACTCTTAATCACTTACTTTCTCTGTTCGATCCTCCACCCACACACACACACACACACACACGCACGCACGCACACACACACACACACACACACACACACACACACACACACACACACACACATCACCATCATGAATGTGTTGTGTTGACCTTTGAACTCCAACAATCCTAGCTCCATTAATCCTATAAATCCTATCCCTGGTGTGATGTTAAATAAATGTTATATGTCATATTAGGAGATAATCGGCTTGCGAGTGAAAGCTCTTGTTTGCTTGTGTGTCTGTGTTGGTTTACTGTGTGTCAATGCCCCATATCGCCTGCCTGATTTCGGCCTGTGGAAGGCTACGGACTGGGTGAAATGGAGAGCCGGGTTCAAGCCTGCCTTTACAATGGCACTAGAAGTGTCTTGAAAAAGCCACGCCAAGTAAGAACTTGAAAGGAAAGCAAATTCCTCACATATTTCCCATCACATTGTCAGTGGAGCCAATCACACAAACCACAAAAAAGCATTAGGCATAAAACCACTGGTATACCCTTAATTAACAGAATTCCTTCTTCAAATCCATTTCAAAATCCCATCCAAATATATTTTGCTGACTCAGGACTGTGTATGTACAGTATAGATATTACGAAGCCGCTCGGTACTGATACGGCTGTGTCTTTTTAACATGAAAGTGCCCTGGGGTTTATGTTGATAGTAGACTTGTGAATCAGTGTAGTGACACATGCTGACAGGGTCTGTTGCTTTTCCACGCCCGCTGTCTGGGCCAGGGCCGCGGGGCAGGATGCTCCTTCACAACAGGCCCGTCGCTGAGCTGTTGCTCAACACAGCTGTGGGTAAACAGCCTGTGTTTAGATGACCTGTCTCAACCTGCACGCACACAAACACACACTCACACGGCGCATGCAGGGTACCACAACCTCACGTTAATACGAAGGCAAAAGCCAGCAGAGACAGTGTGGGTGTGTTTGCCACACTGTGAGCACTCATGCCACAACTTGCTAGACTGAATGAAAAGGCTCTAACACACAAACAGACTTACAGTATTGTACATACGTACTGTATCTTTGAGACCCAACTCAGGGACATTGTACTGTATGTACAGTAAGATGGCAGCATGTTTCCATAGCACTTATACTAATAATACTTATCACCCTCCAAAAACACTCAACACATTTTTTTAACTTATCTCGGTATACATTTTAATAGTAGAGATTTAAAAGATCATATTTTTTATTCTGTTTATACCGAGTATGAGAAATGAGACACAGATAGAATATATATATAGAATTATGTGATTGATAAATATAACTTTCCTATTGATTTGAACCTGAAGAGGAAGCAGATCCTTTTTATTTTTTCTGTGTGCTCAGTTACAGTTACAGGGTTACACATACTCTGTGCTGTGAAAGGGATATCTTGGTGGGCAAAGGGTTGTGATCACCAGATCACAACCCTTTATTCCAGTCACATACGCCTGTATGAATGGTTACTTGTAGACTGTGTAGCTCTGTTGTGCTACAACCTATATGTGGCAAACGTGTCCTGACAGTCCAAGTTAAAACAAAAAGAAGATGCCATATATTATGCCAAGATTTGAGTTTACAGCCTATACTGTAGAAGAACTACTCTGCTTAAGTTCATACGAATGAATCCCAGGGTGTACGAGATGCTACGGCATTTCCCATGAGCCACGGCATGTTGTTTCATGGGGTTTGAGCATTTGAACTTGGTTTTGGCAGTGACTCAATTCAGCTGTGTGGGGCTGGGCTGAGGTCAGGTTTTAACTGCTGTTCCACAACCTCACATCCACGTTGATCCCTACTGACCCCGGGGGCATTCTAACGGACAGCCAACAGCAGCACAGATTGCAGCTGCCATTTTTGTCGACCTTCTATCACTGTCTCTGTACAAGAAGTACAGGAGTTATGCAGGCCAGGGCAGGGGGTCAGATTAACTGGAGTTGGGAAGCTCTTTGCCAGTCATACCTTCATGGGTCATTTTCCTCAACTGTGGTAATGTTTTCACACCACTATATCCATTAGCCCCCAAGCAGCACTGACAGAAAGTCATAATATGAATTGTGCATATGTAAGCAATAAAGAGTCCAGAATTTTGTGGCAAGTGCAACTCTGCAACTCTGCCTTTGAACCCAGGCCCTATTTGATTTGGAAATAAGGAGGGATTTGGAGCTGTGTGTTCGTATTCACTGCTCTTTGCCAGCCACTCCATTTCCACAATTCGTTTTCATAGGCTTCTATCATGCCTCACAAAGCCAAAATACCGCAAAGAAAATGGGACTGGGCGGAGTTCAAACAACAGTTCAAGTTTTATGTTCAACAAAATCATAAATGACTTTTTAAATGGCACTTTCTGTGCAGTTCTTCTACTGTAAGAGCTCAGTTAATGAACTTAATATGTAGGTTTTGGCTTGGGATATGAATTTTCTTTTACTGATTAAGAAATAGACATGTTTTACAGCTGCTATTTCAGATTCTTTTTATGTAGACAGGCGTCTCAACCTTTTTCTCACTATTCAGATCTGCATCTTTCTTGTATCAAGCTATATTTAAATATGCATTTATTTAGTGCCGCTAGTAAATCATTCTTTTTTAGTTGTGACTTGAAGGCTGACATTCATGGCCCCAGGCTGCTGATTAAAAGATAGGAGTTCAAATGGCACTTAAGTGAAGATGTGAACTATACTCTCAACGCATTCCTTCATCCCCACACAGCTTGTCAGCATTTTAGAGATTGTTAAGGCCTTTCTAGTTAAGACCAACAATACAGTGGCATTAGCATGTAGGCTATAGTAGTTTCAACATTTCACTTACCACCCTCTGTCCCATTAAAATTATTTCAAATTGAAATTAAAAAGATAATTCTTTATTGTTTAATTTGTCTGAAATGAAAACAGGAAAACCTTAATTTAGTCAGTTAGTTATGTGCCACTATTGCCTTATGAACATGTTTGTGTATGTAAGAATGTTAAACCTGCTAAAGTGACAGCATGTTAAATGCTCTCATTATACTAATACTATACTATACTATACTATACTGTCTATCTTAAATAATCTGCATGCATACTATAGTCATTTTGAGAGTGACGCACATACAGTATCCATTTCTGATAAAATTTTCTAGCTACTGTATATTACACACATTAAATAAAATAAAGCTTAACTCATGCTCAGCTAACTAGCAGACTTTAACCTTCTGAGGAGAGATCACATCCCAAGTCTTTAACTCATCTCATTACAGTAATTGTAACCTGCTGGTCAATGCATCATACCTTACCTGCTGTACGGCTGAATAGGTCCTCTGTGTAGCATTTCATTCTCATGCAGGTGCAGGAAGACTAAATTGCAAGGCAATGTTCAGTTAGAAAGCGTCCAGTGGTTTTTCCTACCACATTTCTGTGACAGACAAGGCTGTGGTTCCCAAGAGATGAAATTGCTTCCACACACCACGAACTAGGAGGCGCATGCTGAGTTTAATTGGTCCAAATTGTAAATTGGTGGGAAATGAAAATATAAGTAAATGTTTTCCAGAGATCGTTCAACCCCCACCCCCATTCTCAATGGTATACCTCTCCAAGGTAGCCCGCAGGTGTTTGTGTTTAAATCTGTTCGCATTCACATTTACAGAATCGGTTGAGAGACTTGCCGCACTTAAGGATACATTCTTGCCCCTCCACTCTCTCTGTGCTTGAAGGCCAATAACATGATGGAGATTTATTGCTGATGTTGCTGATGGATATATTTAAAGCCATTACTCTTGCCATTGCCAAGTGAATGAAATCTCTTCCTTAGGGTATGGGGGGTTAGGGTGGCGGTTGAACGCTGTAACCTAGCATGCATTTGTGCTGGGCT
This sequence comes from Amblyopsis hoosieri, assembly GCA_027564755.1. Classification (NCBI taxonomy): domain Eukaryota; kingdom Metazoa; phylum Chordata; class Actinopteri; order Percopsiformes; family Amblyopsidae; genus Amblyopsis; species Amblyopsis hoosieri. The sequence goes on from JAODUE010000024.1 coordinate 4,071,236, forward strand.
AACAGTTTGGTAACTTTGATAAGGCCTTAAGGATATTGCCCTCATGAGCTACAGTAGTAGCCTGGTGTAACCAGAACCAACAATCACTTTGTGAATAGGGTCTAGATACGTTACATTGGGAAGTGATTGCAGTTGTTGTCTCCTGCTGGGCGTAGACCTCTGGTTAAGTTTGACACTATTGGCATTAGCCAATCAACTGTTTGGCCGCTTCGTCTAGCTCTTCCACATTTAGAAACACGCTTGACTTCAACGTCATCTCACTTAGACACACAGATAATTCCAACAGCAGAGTGGCTGTGAAAACGCTAATCCTAACAGGGTTTCCAGACTATAATCTGAGATAATGGATCTGAAAGCCAACAATATTGGCCAGTGACATAGTGTTCACTTTGTCTCAGTGCAATGCTAAACATATAGTATATTACTGTACATATTAGAATGTATGTTGTTCATCCCCAGGATTCCTCTTAGAGGCTATAATAAGGCCAGCCAGAGTATTATACTGTTCACGAGGCCACTACAGGCATATCAATATTACATTTAATATGACTGTTTTAAGGTTTTATTTGTTCAGCCTGATTGAGGCATGCTTATTGGCAGTTGCATTCGCAGCTTGTTGTTGTTATTATAGTATTATTATGGTGGAAGGAAGTCTCAATGTATTAAAAGGCATAGAAGGAAGTAAAGAACATTCCTACAGTACATGTGCAAAGCACCTGTGTTTGATGTGTTGGTTTGATGATCCATGTAATGTGATAGGCACTTTAATTGAGCCGACAATAGCATTGTGTTTTGTGTTCACTATGGGCCACAAGTTATCGCCACAGGACTTGACACTTCATCTGTAGATAATGATGTGAACTACGAGAGAGAGTGGGGAAGGAGTGAATGAGGAAATGCACGTACATGTACTGTGCTACCTGCCAGACTACGTGCTTTAACATGCTAGCACACGCAGTAAAGGTGTGTGCTAGTGCTGTTTACAGGGGGCACCAAGCACACACACACACACACAGAATAAATGGGCTGAGTGTGTAGGTTGGATGCAGACAGTGAGTCAGAGACACCTGCATCGTCCGTAGGACCACTCCCTGGTTATATGTAAAACCTCTGCTTTTGACGCAGATATTGCCAAGTAATCCTGTCTGTCAACCCTTCCTGACAAACAGGTTTTGTACCGGGCCGTTTTATGGCTACACCGGCGATGCCGAGGTTTCCAGTGACTCATTTATTGATTTCCCCAGTCGTACGTTGGACTGAATGGGTCTAGCGTTCGAGGCCAAATGTTTCCTTCATGCATGTGGACGTCCATTGTTAGTACAGGGTTCTGATTTAATGGTGACACATAAAACAACAAGCAGGAAATAATAAAACTCTGAGAGGTTGGCTTTGTTGCTTCGCGAGGGACCAAGCTCTGAATTCTGCCTGTATGCCCACAGCTGTTAACCTGAGAGAAAAACACAAACACACACACACATGCATGCACACACACACACACACCCACACACACACACACACACACACACACACACACACACACACACACACACACACACACA
>JAODUE010000024.1:4072894-4082936 GCA_027564755.1 Amblyopsis hoosieri
CCCCCCCCCCCCCCCCCCCCCCCCCCCGAGAGAGAGAGAGAGAGAGAGAGAGAGAGAGAGAGAGAGAGAGAGAGAGAACCACTGATACCTTCAAAAACGTTCAACCATGCAGAGTGATGAGAGAACCCGATAGAATTGCCTGCCAAGCACGTATACTTCCCAGTGTCTTCCAAAGACACATTCCTCAGTTGGAGGACTTCCATTTCCTTGTCCGTAGTGTTAAGGCCAGCGGTCTAGACAATAACAAAGGGAGCAGACCCAACAAGAGGCCCAAGAGGAAAAGGCAGCCATGAGTAAAGGGATTGTAGAAGAGGAAAAGCCTCGCATTCGAGGGAACAGGACAGGCGAGCGTTCTCCCGCTTGATCCGACACCATCCGCACAGAAGTATCACCCAGAGCACCTGCAGAGAGTTTCCACGTCTCTTTGTTAGTGTGGAGGGAACTGGTTAGGCAGAGGTCACGCTGCTGACCCCACTGTTACTGGTCCAATCCCATCACCAGGCATCAGGTACCTCTGTCTCATCTCTGCATGCAAGAGATGGACAACATGGAACAATTCCACAGCAGAACAGTGTGCCCTGTAACTGTGGACCGTCTCACACCCACACGCACGCGCGCACGCATATACACACACACACACACACACACACACACACACACACACACACACGCACACGCACACGCACACACGCACACCTCTAAAGGGCAGGGAAGCCATAGAGTAGGATGGCAAAGAAACAAGCCTTTATTATGGGGGGCACAGCGAAGGCACTGGGCAGGAATGAGAACACAGTCCAACATAAACCCGAGACTAAACACTTTCAACTGTTCTGCTGGGAATTTTCCATAGCCTCATTTTCAGTCACGAGCGTCGAGGGAGCGAGGGAGCGAGGGAGGGAGGGAGGGAGGGAGGGAGGGAGGGAGATATTTTGGCGGGCAGGAGAGAAACTGCTGGGGGTGGTGGAGGAGGGGGCGGGGCTGTGTTGCGTCAAGTATTGCGGCTCTATATCTCCGTGTGCTCCTAGCAGCACTTGTTCGCTGCTGTGCTCCTAGCCGTGCACGGCTATGTGGCGGTTACCTGTGGGCTCATATCTGGTGACAGTCAGCCAGGCCGACTGATTGGCATCTCCTATATAATTGGACACTTTACATATATACTCGCCGCTCTCCTCCTCGGTCACATTGTAGAGGGTTAGCACCTGAGTGTCCGAGCTATTGACCCCAGAATGCTGGAAATAAAGACAGGTCATGTGCAGCAGAGACAGAGAATAAAAACACATTAGGAAAAGGGCCACAGCACCCACAACAACAACAGCATGTACATAATGTATATACACTAGGGCTGTCCCGAATACCATTTTACAGGTTTCAAATACTTGCTGGTATTTCCGAACTAGTATTCGAATACTCTTTTTTTTTAAAACACCATTAAAAACACTCAACTATAATTAAGAAGTATAACATAAGTAATCTTCGATTTCTAGCTTCAGTGAGCACACATGTAAACATAGCCATGCGCTCAAAATGGCCACTTTGACACGTCAATTGAGCCAGTCAGAGCTGTCAAATAGCATATACCTCCTGTATTAGCCAATAAGAGTGTATTGAATGAATAGCCTCACTCTCTTCTTAAAAACAGAGCCAATTGCAATCAATTGTGTTGATAACAGTGTAGGGCAGGAAATTATCTCAATAATAATAATAATAATCGAATAATCGAATATTTGGGGCCAGCCCTAATCTACACACTAGTGCGGAAGAATTAAGAGACCACTGCACATAGTTTAAAATGTAATAGTATGAAGAAGTTGTATGAAAAAAATATATACGAATATAGATCCAAAAATCCATATATCACATTAAATATAGTATATATAGTAATATATACTAAAAAAGTTTAAACATTTTTAAAATGTATGTAATGAATAGTACAAATCTGAGAAATGCTGCAGTGGTCTCTTAATGTTTTCCGCGACTGTATATCTTTTTTATTAAGGTAATGATCGAATCTCATCTGTAAATAAACCAGCATTGGGATATAACCCTATGATAGTGGTGCATTACTAGGAAAACAATACTAACTAATGCTAATAGTGATAGCTACCCTTTAGCTACTTTCACCGATGGTCAACATGGAGGAGTATTGCACTAGACGACATATTAACCATTACATAAAGCGTTTGCAGTCTGTAAACCTTTATACCATTACATCAAACCCTGGAAAATAGCAGTCCCCTAAAAAGGCCAGCAGTCCTCATACCTTGAGAATCCGGACATGTGGCACGCCTTCGGGGCTGACACTACTCCCGTTGACCTCGATGTGTTTCAACCACTGGATGTGAGGCTGTGGGTCACTGAACACCTTGCATTCAAACTCTACATCGCTGCCCACCACCGCCGTACGATTGGCTGGCAGGCCAGCCTGTAGGATTGGTCTGTGGGGAGAGCGCTCTGCACACACAAACACAGGCGAGCACATTTTTAGCTCAGATTAAAGGTAAAGACTAAACTAAATGTGCCAAGGTCTCAGATATTATGTTATACCATGTTATTTTACAAAGTACACACTAAATGTTTTAAAAAGATGCATCAACCAGATAATTAATATGACTTGCCCAAACCTGTATAATTGCTGGCCAGAATAGATTAATATTATAGAGTCTGATCTAGAGCCAAAATAACTAAATGAAATGTTCTTCATTTATGTTCGTTCATGGCTGATCATCATCTAAAGTAAACAGTTGAGCAAGGCTGAGATTTGACAGAGCAACAAAGTCCAGTCCCTGCTGACCCAGACATGAGTGGGGACTTAGCATACACTCTGAAGACATAAGTGGAGTAATCCGGCTGCTGGCCAGGACCACGCCATGCCCATGGGCCCCACAGTGAGTGAGGAAGTGAGGCTGTGATTTGTAGCCACCACAGTGCGAGAGGGAGTCGTGGGGCAGGTCCTACAAGGAACAATCCTACTTCTCTAAAGTGCTCATCAGTTGGGCCACATGTAACATGGCTGACACATAACACATTGTATCACTTGAGGTTGGGTGAATGCTAATCCACTCTCCATGCAACCGTTCAATCCAGTGGTTAAAAACACTGGTGCCAGAACCACCAACGGGGGTTGGAAGAAAATTAGTGGTGGGTCACGAGACTTTTATATTTATTTATTTCTTTTTAATCTAGTCTGAAAAAATATGCATAAATGTTTCATAATGTGTTGATTTCTATAAGATATTGTTGTGTGAGAGTTGATAGTATAAGGCACCAGAAATAAACAGGAGCAACAATACATACCAACCACATCCAGCTGATAGGTGTGATTGATACTGCCATATTGGTTTTCCACCACACACGTATAGTTCCCCTTATCAGAGGGCACCACTGACTCCATAATGATGGTCCACATATGGTCTCGCAACTGAACATTGGAGAGACAGAAAACAGAAGTCTTACAGCAGCTGTACGCAGTAAAAAGGAGTCGCATGAATGTTTTTTCACACGCCTCAACTTAAAACATTGAGCTTATGTGATTATATTAGTATCAGTACCAGTAAAACACTTCTTCTATCAACAAAGTATTTTAAGCCTGTAATATTATGCACAGCAGCTTCATGTCACAAATACCTTAGGATATGTTTTCTATACATAACATGCCACCGTGTACCACTCTACAGGAGTATGTGCCTCTCTTTTTCCAACACAAGAAATTATTTTTCTTCCATAAATCTGCCAGAACCGACAGTGTGTGATTAAACCGACAAACCTCTAAGGCAACGGAAACATCAAACACACATTAATGCAAAGCCAGCCATAAGGTTTCCCTCATTTAGCTAAAATATGATGGGGGAGTCCAGCGGCTTGTTGCCAGATGTGTTGTGCTTGGATTGATATACATGTGGTGTGTATTATTCCCTCCATGCAGACTATATGAACAATAGAGGCCTGGCCATTAAAGCCAAGTATTATATGGGATAGATGAGAGACGTCCCCAGCCACCAATGCAGACCTTTGCACCTCCAAGAGAAAAAGAAAAAACACAAGCAGCCAGATGGTGAATAGTGCTGCCTGGCTGAGTGTGTGTGTTTGCATGCGCACAAATGAGTGAGGAGTGAGTGATTTGGGCCGGGAAGAGGGGGTGTGTGGGGGGTGGTGGTGTATGGCAGAGAAGGCAGCTAAGATAAATGTGTCCCAGCTGAAGAGGGGCTTTGAGGGGGTACAGTATACAGAGGACAAGGCTGGTCTGGCTTATGCCTTGATGGGAAGAGCAGATGCACACAAAGGAGGCTCGTCTGACGCAGTGTGTGTGTGTGTGTGTGTGTGTGTGTGGGGGGGGGGTGTCTCACGTCTATGCCTTGATTAAAATATCTATAGTAGTATAATACATCCAATAAAACCATTTGTCGGTAACAGCTATAGATATCATAAGGTTTTTGAATAACATGGACGTATTAGATATAATATGAAGGTATAGAGTGCATCTATTTAATAGGTTTCCCCTCTTGTGTTTCAAGATAAAGCTATCACTTCCACAGCCACAGACAACCCATAGTTGTTGTGTGGACTGCACAGCCACTGTATATCTAAGGGGTAACATAAAAGAAAATGGTCTTGTGTTTCTCTCACACCTATCATATGTTAGCCCCCAGCCTCATAAACACTCCAGATACACTTTCGATGAGACTGGTGAAACAAGTAAGACTGAAACTATAGCAAAACTGTTAACGCCAATACTTTTAATTATCAGTGGTTGGTTATCACTATTATGTCTCCGGATTCAAACCCAGAGAAGGGACTAAACAGCCTTAATATTAAATGGCTTATATTTCATAACAACATTTCTGCGCAGCGAAAAGGTTTGGTAATAAAGAGAGAAAACAATGCCATCCACAGATTAATCAAATGTATTGGTAAATACAGACATATAGTTGATGCACAGATCTAGGGCCCTGAGGCAATTGGCTAGGATCGTCCACCTGGAGTTGTTGTTGTTTTTGTGGCACAACCATCCCTTTGTGGAATAGGATTTCACCTAACATTGTTTCCTGGGTCAGTTGTGAAATGTGCTCCTGATTCAGAAACACTTCCTCTCTCTCGAGGCGAGGGAGGCTGTCAGCTTGTATATTCAATAATCATAACCTACCTTAACGTGTACAACTAAGGGTAACAGAGAAAGAGGTTGCCTTTGTGTCACCTTGAACCCTCCAATGCGCTGGTCTTTCTTGAACTCTTTGCCGTTTTTTAACCATTTCAGAGTCGGGGGTGGGTTGCCACTGGCTTGGCATTTGAACTTGACGGTACGACTGGCCGGCACAGCGTGTAGTTTTTTCTCAATCTTTTCTGGATGTGCCCATTGTGGGGCCATTGCTAAGATGCAAAGAGAAAACACATCACAACACAAGGCTCTGTTGAAATACATGATTAACCTACACAAGCTGTAGGTAAAGTGTGTATTTTATAATGTTAAATGTTAATGTTAATCAGGTTCAGAAAGCACTGCTAGTTTATACACTACGCTGATTCTGTGCATTCTGTCTTCAAACATATTTACTGGCAATCTGTGCAAGTAATAGACGTTTAGGATTTATATATAATTTGTTAAATAAACTTTTTTTTAAATTGATTAGATCAAATGAATGGTGGAATTGTATTTTACTTCCACAAAGGACTTAAAGCCACACAAAGGGCCTATAGGCTGTGGTGTGGCATCTATCTGGTCATGTCTGGCTGGTTTAATTGCCCTGTAGACTCATGCAGTAATCGGCAGGCATCTAAGGTTAACCATGATACAAACCACAGAGACATTTCCTGGTGCACCAGTGGTCACCATGCTAGTGAAAGCCTCGTCGTGACTCATCCATATACAGCACAGCACTCCAGTCCTCCCCACCCACCCACACACAATACAGTATATTGTGATTCATGTAAATGTTGTTTTTTAGACAAGTTTAAAGTGTGCAGTCATTGATTTGTGTTGCAATCGAGTGCTGTTGCCATAGTTTCACACTGTTCTCTATCAAAGCCTGCTACAGCCAGTATTCAAAACATTAACGGGGAGCTTCACCTGCAATCTCTGGTTCTGGGGATGCTACAACACAATAAAGGAGCTTTCCTTGAAACTAGAGGCCCTAAATATCTGCATAAACGATACTTACGCGACAACTTTTGACCGCCTAACAGTTTATTTTCTTCTGATGAGGACTCTTCATCTTCATCATCATCCTCAGATGACATCAGGGTATCAACTGGTGAACAAGGCAGGAAAAAAGGATTAGTTAGCCCGGACAACAACATTATTCAAATAGGTCATTTTAGCAGGCGCTTTAAGCAGGCGCTTTAATCCAAACCGATTTACGGTAGGAGTGCAATGACATTACTAGTATTAAGGTACACGTACTAGGAGATAGGCATCTTGATCAAGGCCGGGCTTGTTGGGAACAAACCCAGAACCTTTATGATCTGAGCCAGCCACCCTGACCACTACTAGGCTATCCTGCCCAATGCCTATAGTGGTTAGAGAGGCAGACCCTTATCTAATAGACATCAACACAATTTCAATGAAACCCATATATCCAGTAACATACAAACAATCAGATATATTTTAGTTGTCGTTTGAATAAGCAGCTCAATAGGATGTCTGCAATCAAGTGAGGATAACCACACTGTTCTCTCTTAAAAATAAGAGAAGAACGAACAAATAATTAAAAGAATAAAGAAAGGTTAGTCAATCATCAACCAAGGTCAAAAAGACTGCAGTGAAGCAGATTCCGTCTTGGTGTTCTAGTACAAGCAGGAACATTGGTTTATTGAATTCAATCCTTTCTGCTGTTCATTGCTTAGCTGAAAATGGAGCTGCAGCTCTCTTCGGCACACAGCCTTCCTAACCTTTTCCTTAAATTAAATTGCATTCCAAATTAGTCAAGGACCAATCGTCAGTCTGGCAAGGAGCTACTTGGGAGAGGAAGGTGAAATCTGATTAGAGGAACGAAGAGGGTTTAGACATCACAGCGCAGGACACTTGAACCCCCCCTGCCCCCTTTCCTTTCGAATACAGGAGGGGGTAACACAATTATAGTGACATGTTGCCCCTCAAAATGGTGGTGTTTGTGCATCACCCTTACCAAGGGACTTGAATGTACCACATGCTAGTTAAACATAGAATGTACATTTGGCCTTATAATCACAACAATGACACATTGAAACTTCAAACAAGGAATCAATTCTGTAGGCCTTCGTATACAGAGAACCCGCAATAATGTCATTGAGAAGATCCCTCATTATGCCACGTGGTCTTGTTGAACCCAACAGAGGCAGCATAACGCCACATAGCAATCCAGCGTTCCGGAAGCAGAGGCCTGACCAAATAGCGTGACGTGTAACATAAACACAAGCCAAGTGGCTGGGCATCATGGCACATGCAACCTCTTGATGTGTACAATGGCCTCGTGCGTGCGATATAATGCGATGAGAATTAAATGGGAGAAACTGAAGATAAGCGTGAAGCGTTTGGAGGCACAACGGCACATGGACCTTAAAATTCCGTTTGAATACCACCCCTGTTCCACGGTGCCAGTTGTACGAGGGCTGTGCAATAAACCAACATTTTATTCAATTTCATCCTCTAACGATTAAAAAAACAATATAAATCAAGTGAGAAAAACTTTTTGCAGGTAAAGTCTTATTTTGTCTTGTGTTCTGAATGACAGGCACACCCGCACTTTTGCCCCTCCCAAGGTTAAAGTGAAAGATCAGCGTCAAAATCAATGAGTAATAGTGTTAAATAACCGTGACTTCAATATTGAGCAAAAATAATCATGATTATTATTTTTTTCCATAATCGAGCAGCCCTAAGTTGTACCTTTTGTGCTAGTTGTTCCACAGACATTGTTCTGGCTCCATGACAACCTCCCCTGCCGGCTTAAAGCCAACACCCACTGGCTGCGTCTGACACGTGTCAACACCAAGTCTTAGAACACAGTTCTATTTCATGAGTGTCAGATCCATAAATATCTATTGAATCTCAATATTCTTTCGTCTTTACGTTTCGACCATCATTGAAAAAGTGCGTTCCTTGACGCTGCCAGTGGGCGTTGGCCTATAGACAACAATGTCCCCTCAATCCGCCCCCATACCTTCAGACAGAATGGTGTAAAAGGAGATGTATGTCATGTGTGTGCTTGTCAAAGAGAATCCATTTCAAAATGAATAAATGTCATCTCCTGATCGGTGCTGTCAAACGATTCCAAAAACAAACGTATGCCGTACCTGTATGTGGTTCTGTGGCTTTTACCGATGCATTTTTATAGATTAAGCACATTTCCTATCATGGCACAATTTTATTCTGGCATACATCAATACCAGTGTAATACATACTGATCCATACGTGAACCTGTCCAATGTGACTACTGTACAGCCTGATATAGAGGAGAGGAAAAGGAGTGGGAAACATGTACCTTCATAAACTGTTAGCCACGCAGAGTGATGCAAGGGGCCCACCGAGCAAATATATTCCCCAGTGTCTTCAACAGACACATTCTTCAGTTGGAAGACCTCCATTTCCTCAGCTGTAGTGTTGGGGCCAACAGTCTAGAAAAACAACAAAACAAAACGTATCCATGTGTGAAGAACTGTAAAGGAGAGGAAGGGCTTGCATCGTTTATATAGTGCTATGCCTTGCATTAGCAGGAGCAAGACATGGGCGCTCTGCCCATCTTAATCCAGTGGCAGCACCATCCTGTCAAATGGATCCCAGTCTCTGTTACACTAGAACTCTACACTACCCGTCTCATTGCCATCAGAGGTATGTTGCATTTTGTTACAGCCTGTTGCTCTGATTTTTAGGTTGGCTTCCTGCTCATCCTCCTGACATATATTGTAATGTTTCACCTATGTTCTGAGGGGTTTAGGAATATTGCTTCAAATCTTTTACATACAGCAGAAATACATTTGAAATATCCAATTTGCCCAAATGTTAAGATCTGTAGAGCTTATATAGGTTATTGAAAATCAAAAATGTAAATGTGCTAAATGTTATTTGTTAATTAGGATATGTGGATTGTAATTTTTTTTTTAGTACAGAAATCAACCAAGAAACATTTTTTAATACAAAAGGTAAAAAACAGAATGCGCACAGCATTCATCTAGAATTAAACTTCTTCCATTTTCTTTATATATGGCCGCCGTACCATACAGCATACTAGTCTCAGCCTCTTCCCTCCATTAACACTACGTCACATAAGCAACTATGTAAGCTCGACAGCACGTTCAGAAAGTCAGGAAGTTGATTTTCATTGGCTGTTGGCATTGTCACTTATGAGTATTTGTACCTGTAATTCCGGTGTGACACTATTGTAGTGCTTTATTTAATTTATTTACATTTCAATTGTTCCATTTAACTGTAGCCTACTTATCTAACAGATTGACAACACCTGCAAACAGACAGCTCATGTCAATACGTTTCACAATAGATTCCTCATTGTAAGTGTGACGTCAGACTTAGTCACTGAGTTAAGTGGTTGGTCGTTGTGTATGTCAATCAAAATGCCTCTCCTGTCAAGTAGGCGGATCTTGACACAGTTGACCAGCGCTGTGTCCCAGACTTTACGTTGTTCCCCTGCCCTTCGAAGGGCAGGGGAACAACAGCAATAGATGAGGATGCCCAGTGCCTGTGGTGTGCCCTCCTAATAAGGGCACAGCACAGGCTGGAAAGAAGAAGAAGAAGAAACAAACAAGTTGAGAATGAGTTAAGTAAAGGTAGCTCTAGCTTGGCTTGGAGAGGTATCAAATCCATGGTGGGACTACAGAATAAGAATAAATCTCTATCGTTTTCTGACAAATCAGATCTTGAAATGGCTGATGATTTAAACAAATTTTATTCCAGGTTTGATATTGGTGATTTTAGTGATCAACTCTCTTGTTTTAGGAATATGCCCTTTGGCTGTAGCATTATAATCAGTGAGGAGACTACGTGTAAGTCTATTTCGCGTGTTAAAGAGAAGAAGAGTCCTGGTCCTGATGGTTTAGGGGGTAAACTGTTAAAAACCTG